>CALNHX010009592.1:0-48369 GCA_940337035.1 Agriotes lineatus | reverse complement strand
ACTTCGTCTTGGCTTGTACTTGCCTACCTCAAATGTTAATAGGTCCTTACATTCCTTGTTACTTAAATAGCTATTGATGACAAACCAATAATAAAAAAGTTACAGTGGTTTAAAGGTCTTAAAAAAAGTGTCAGTACTGCTAAAATTAAATTGTTTTCCAGAGATATTTTCAAAAGGAATAAGATTTCTTTGCTTCTTTGGAAATTTCAAACAGAGAAAAAAAACAGAGTGCTCACTCCAATGTTAAATTCTAAAACTAATGTCTATTTCAACTTTATTATTAATTGTTTATAATTACTTATTATTGCCTTATAATTAAAAAAGAACGAATTTGATTTTTTATCGTTTATAAAGAACAAATACTCATTTGAAAACTTGGTGTAATACATAATTTTAATTTTAAATTATGTATTTACTTATTTTCAATTTTAAATAATGCACAAATGTTTTTTTTATTACATTAAGCACGTTTTTTAAAATAACATAAAAAGACAAAAAATTATGAGAAGGAAATAGAACAATAACTACATAAGTATGAAAGTTCACCAAAATCACAAAAAAAATTCAAACTGCTGCCCCTGCTTCTCAACACAAAGTACGGCACGACGATTCCAATTCCTCGACACTCGCGAAATTGTTCTCGCTGCAACGTTGATTCGATGGCGCAACTCTTCAATCGTATCAACTTCAGTTGCATGTACCCGCTCTTTCAGGTATCGTTATAAGAACTCCAGTGGGTTGAGATCAGGGCTGCGTGAGGACCATCGAATAAATCCACCCCGGCCGGTGCACCGTTGCAGAAAGATATGATCGAGATAATCTTTTACAAGACGACTAAAATGTGATGGACAGCCATCATGTATAAACAATATAAACATGTTATGCCGCACAACCATTGGAACATCTAGGAGTCCTGGTAAAACGTCTTGTAAAAAATGCAAGTAAAATTCGCCATTGAGACGCGCCGGCACTTCGAAAAGCCCTATTAAGGTGTCGGTCACAACTCCAGCCCATAAATTTAAACTAAAACGTTGCTAAAAGTTACTTTGGCGGACCGCATGAGGATTTTCATCAGCCCCTGTGTGAGCACTGTGGAAGTTGAGCTTACTATTCCTGGTGAAGCAGCATTCGTCAGTTACCAGTATGTTTGCTGGAAAACATACTTCTACTTCAGTACGATTGAGCAGCCACTCACAAAACTGCTGCAGCAACGGATAATCGTTGGGAGTAAGTCCTTATACCTTTCGGAAATAATGAGGGTACAAGCATCTTCAATGTGCGCCAAACAAAGTTCTGAGTAATTTGGCGTGTACTAGTTGCCGATTCAGCATTTACCCTTTCCAATACTTCTTCTTCAACGTCAACAGCGTGTCGATTTGGTCTTACACCATCATGACCTTTTTGTGGTTGTAAATTCCCAGTCTTTCTTCCTCGTTGAATAACCCGGAGAAATATATTTTCGGAAGGGGTAGGTTTATTTGGTAATTTTTCTAAATACATACGACTTACTCGTGCAGCACTTTCATCGGCAGCTCCATAAACTATTATCATGTCCATGTATTCACCGTTAATGTAATTCACCATTTCATCCAAACTAATAACTTAATTAATAACCACTAATAACAAATCTTAAATTTGATGTGAACAAATTTACTGAAATTTGAATTTGACACGTCCATTTACTAAAGGAAAAAAGTTCTAACTTCGTTGACTCAAAACCGATTTTGAACATTTTTTTTTATTATTTCGGAAAAAGTCTATAGAAAAATTCCCCATAGGTGAGAAGGTGTGCTTTTTATTTTTTCAATTGTATTAACAAATAAGTGTTTTTTAATATATTCTTAATTAAAAAAAAATTATAACTTCTTTATTTATTTAAACCATTGCCTGACATTTGATAACATAAGGTTTTTGGGTTCACAGAATTGGTCTAAAAGCAAAAATGGCGTCTACAAAATGGCGTCGAAGGTCTAATTTTTTATTTTCTTTTTTTTATTTTTATTAGATGCCTAGGGGTTTATGGGGTCGCTGATTACGAATTTAACATTAAAACTCAACTAAAATAAAAAATGGCGGATCCAAGATGGCGAAAAAGCTTAATTTTTTTTTATTCGGACTTTAGTTTTTAGCTATACTATAGGGTTTTTTGGGTCGCTGATTTCAAATTTTATGTTAAAATTTATCAAAAATGAAAAATAACTTCTTTAAAGCGGCAAAATAGCTTCATTTCTGAATTCCGCACGTTGCCTCATATCTAGGGATTTTGGTCACAGTAATTATAAATATAGCATTAAAAGGTTAATTTTTATTGTGTACGATTATTATTATTATTTAATAAACATTATATACAAATAAAATTCTAAATAAAGAAAATAAAAAAATATCTTCTTCTAAAAGCCTGCAATTTGCGCATCCCAATAAATCGTTCTTTCTGTACATGCTTTAACTGGATGTAACACTTCAGCGTGTTTTAACAGAAGAAAGAATCTTCTTTTTCTTCTTGTTCAGGTGCTTATCAGATTTCGTATGTTTGCCATTAACACGGCTATCTTCACTTTATTGGTTGCAATCCTAGATAACTCATTGGATGATTTCCCATACCACGCCCTTAGGTTTTGCAACCCAGATATTCTTCCGCGTCCTGGTCCACGTTTGCCATATATCTTGCCTTGTATAATAGATTGTAGTAGAATGTACTTATTCTCATTCCTCATTATTTGTCCGAAGTATTGGAATTTGCGTATCTTGGTGTTGTGCATGATCTCTTTACTTTTTTTTCATTCTCTCTAGGACTTTAATATCTACTACACGGTCTTTCCATAATATCCGCAATATTCTCCGGTATAACCACATTTCAAAGGCTTCGATTTTTTTTGTGATTGTTTCGTGTGTCCAGGACTCGACCCCATAGAGCAAGATGGGAAAAATGTAGCATCTTAGCATGCGAGTTTTGGTGTCAAGGTGCAGATTATGGCTTTTGAATATAGTTTAATATATTGAAGATGTATAAGGATGAACAAGACGAATAGGACCGGCACCTTATTAAAGATCCACATGGATAAGTCCTAGTAAATGAAGCAATGGCTATGTTCAGGAAAGAATAAATTTGTCAAAATATTTGAAAATAGCAGTGATTTGCAAGAGACTGCAAAAATTTATATAAAACAATTTTGGTATAAAATGTAAGCTTGCAATGTATGGTGCAAAGAAAGGTAACTGCTTAAACTCTTACAGAAATGTTGAAGTGATTGAAAGTTTTTTATTATTCATATACCGGAAAGTAAATGAGGCTACAGACAATACAATACATATATTTTTTAAATAAAAACATTTTGAATTTTGGTTTTGATTCTTTTATTAAGGCGTCTACTAAAAAAGTAGCGTTAATTTAGCATAATTGTGCCCTACGATGGATCCAGCAGAACAACATTTAAAACACGTGTATTTGCAAACACAGTTGTGGCTGGGAAACCAAGATATTTCAAGGGAAGATTGGAGTTGGAAATATGATACAGGAAAGTGTTTTCCAATCCTAATGACACAAGGTACAGCTCCACAAAACATCTTAAAAATTATTTTTATGCAACTACAAAACTAGTTGCAGGCCAGCTTGTGGTTATAGGAAAAGTGGCCTTTAGGCTCAGCGGCTTGCGGTGAATGTGGCGGAAATAGTTGCCTTAATTCACGACCGGCAGTGTCAATGGAAAAAGTAGAGGAAGAAGAAAATAAAGCTAAATAATTTTGTTTTTAAATGTATCTTGGGTTAATTTTAATAAATCAATTAAATTATAATATCTTGAATACTCATTTAACTCTTCTATCATTTGTTTCCACCATTTTTCAGACACCGTTTTCCATTTTTGATAAAGTTTAACATAAAATTTGGGATGAGCGACCCAAAAAACTTCTAGGTATAGGTATCAGAAATTTAAAAAAAATTACCCCTTTCCGCCATTTTGGATCCGCCATTTTTTGTTTTAGTTAAGTTTTAATGTCAAATTCGTAATCAGCAACCCCAAAACCCCCCAAACTACTAATAAAAATTAAAAAAAAAATAAAATTAAAAATTAGACCTTCGACGCCAAATTGTTTTTAGATCCATTTTGAGGCCAGATTCGTAATCTGCGACCCCAAAAACCTTATGTTATCAAATTTCAGGCAATTGTTTAAATAAATCAAATAGTTATAAATTTTTTAATTAAGAGTATATTAAAAAACACTTATTTGTTAATAACAATTGAAAAAATAAAAAGAACACCTTCTCACCTATGGGGAACTTTTCTATAAACTTTTACCGAAATAATAAAAAAAAATGTTCAAAATCGGTTTTGAGTCAACGAAGTTAGAACTTTGGCGAGTTTTTATCGTTTAGAAAATGGACTATTTCCTAAATTTCAACGGCAACTTGCTTATTATTTTTTTATTATTCAGCAACTCTCAATAGTTGCTACAAAAATTATTGGGCATTAAAAGAAAAAATCAAGAAGCCGTAATTTCTATTATAAATTTATTTTAAATCATTTTTTAACTAAATGTGGTTCAGTTAACTCAAATATCCCCAATTTAAATTTAAAGCATAAATTATCCACGTAATTTCCAAACAACTATTTCTTATTTAAATAAGCTTTAACTCGCTGTAACTTTTTAGTTATGGAGATTTTCTAAAAAATTTAATAATAAAAAATGTTTACTTTAGTCCCTTCTATCTACCCTGAAAACCCCCTCCGTACGTTATAAATCACCCTGTATATGCATGGTGTAAGGGGTTAGTACAGGTACACACATAAATAAATTACAGTTACTATATTACATACTCTTTCGGCTATCACAGATCAAAAATGAATTCTACCAGTTGACTAACGCCAAAGAATTTGGTGGCGTCAAATTCCTAAAAACACTTGAAAATCATTATTTCGGAGTCGAAAATAACACTCACTTGATTCCCAAAGGAAAGTCTCAGCGCAACCAGAAATGAAAAAGTAAATAGGTCACAACTTTTTATATATTCTTGTAATTGGCAAGATAAATCGTGAACATCTGAAGGATGCCTATTGCAGTCGCTGGCGCACAAGGCAACGATTCGTTTAAACCCAGTTCCGATAGTGTGAAAGTTCAACTAGGTAAAACGTAAGCAGATCTGAATGATCCGGTTTACGAGAGAGTTCGTTACTTACCTCAAAACTCCAGCCAGGCATCAACTTACCAGTTGTTTGACTCCGGGGCAGATGGTTTGTTCTCAGCCAACATCAAAAGGACAGGGGGCAGCCAACGTTGCAGCAACCATGTACGTGCAACGTGCACGCAAAAGGTTAAGTTATCACCAGGTGGGCAGAAAATATGTACCAACAGGAATACGAGAGCTTACTCTGCAGGAGATTTATTATGCCCAGGTTAAAGGGCAACACGTGTCGCGTAGCACGACCTCATTAGTCCAAAAATCCGTCAACGAAGAAGGCTAAATTATTCACCCGGTAAATCAAAAACCAAAACTAAAACCCTTCACGATCGGGTGTACACAATCTTACATAGCACGAGGTAACTGAATTACTCGATCAAAGCAGGTACGTTCACGACAGCAGACAGTGACAGGTGGAAACAGAAAAAGCGCCGAAGTTTTACGAATAAATACGCAGCTCACCGTATAAACGTCTCCGTTCTAGAAGAAATTTGACCGCCACAAAGACTCTCATGTACAGTTTACAGTCGCATTCTGTCCTTCTTTGGACATATCCAAGGAAGCGAACACAATATTGAAAGGTTGGTAGTCCTAGGTACACCAAATGGAAAAAGAAGACGTGGACAATCACCAAAACGTTGCATAGACTTGACAAGAGATCTTCTCCACACTAGTAGTGAAGCCGCCCATATGGCTTCCAGTAGACAAAGATGGCGAAACACGGTAAAAAGAGCCACCAGTAATATTCAAAATTAATAATGGGTCACAACACATCTGTCAAGATGTTATGAATAAGAAGAAGACGAACTGAATAAACTTTGATAACTGCAGATGGCCCGAAAAAGATCTCGACGTCAATGTACATAAAGCGCCTCGAAAGATGCTTTAGAGCTCTTATGAGTAAACAACTAAAAAAGGGTAATCATGAACGTTGGACTTTTTGGCTGCTCTATTAGGACTTTGTATCTTCATAGGATCATTAATTCTTAACGGGTGAAGTAAACTTATTGATGCTCCTCTTAACGCGGCATTCTCATATTTTGGCAGGAAATGGTTGGAAAGAAAGCCTTTGAATACGGCACCGTCCTCCTGCTGACCTGGTAATGCCTTGCGGTTTCTTCTGTTCGTGGTTTGCGTTCCAATAGGCCTGATATCCGCGGCGCCTTCAGGAGGCTTCTGATTAAGTTCGCAGACGAGGTCGCTCCAGTGATGGCGCGAAGGACCTTCTGGGTGACTTTGGCTAACTTACAGAGGTCGAAGCCGGCTATGAGCCGCATGAGGGATGCTACTTACGTCGTCTAGTGACCGTATTGGGTCTCTGGCTTCTTATAGTGTGTGCAAGCCGGATTTCAGCTCCGGCGTGGCTGAGAGGCCTCGGCGGTACTGCAGCCTGGTTGGAAACGGCCGAATTTTTAACAGCGGTGACACTGCTCTATATCGATTTTTTGATGACTTGGCCCATTTGAAGACCAGTGATCTCCAAACAATTTATCGCCTAATTATCTCAAAACAAAACAAACTTTATGACTACTTGAATACAGTTGCCGGCTGGTTAGTCAAGAAGACTGCGTGCAGCTCAGTAGTACTAACACATGATTAAGGCCCTTTTGGCGCCCTCACGAATCTTTACCAATTAAAGACAAGTGTATCCAGGCATTCAACTGAGAATTTGTAAACTCAAGTAGCACACAATTTCCTGAAAGAAAAGCTCCAATCATGCACAGGTATCAGTAACAAATAATAACACCAAAGGTCCACACATCTGAAGGTTGAAATGCAGATGATAACAGCTCAAACCAGGTCAAGGTCGACGCGCTCGACCGCATTACGGCCAATGCTGAATCTATGAGTTTCAGGGTCCCCGGACTGGTTGTTAAACAAAAGAGAGAACCCAAAATAGAATCATGGATGCTTTCGATAAGAATCGGCGCAAACAATTTCGAAAGGAATTATCCCTGATGAATTTGGGTAACGTACCTTTCAGTAAGAGGTGTACAGAACTGCCCGGCTACAACAATCCGCAACTTCTGCGGGGGTCACAAACGAAAACAATCATATTCTGTAAGCCCGTAAAGCCGCAGGGCAATTTCAAAGACGCTACCATCAAGTCACCATCACGACGTTCGACCGGAAGAGACGCGTTCAAACAAGACATTCGGGTCGCTTGGCCGAGCAGATAAGAATCACGGAAGGCCGTGAGTGTTTGAACATAAGAAAACCTGCATCACAGACGTTAAAAATGTAAACGAGTTGTGAAAATAGTAGAAGATGTTACCCTCAAAAACGACACAATCCGGAAATTAACGTGATATGTAGCCCCAACCTCATTACGATGGACGGTAACAAAAATTGCTCCGACTTGGAAACGCTCAGCGAAAGGGCAGGTTCTTTACGACCTTTGAATCAGGGCTACAATTCCATTCTACGAGATAAAAGGTTGATGCGCTACCACATTCGAGTTAAATCGGAAAAACAAAATCGGCAACACAGGTTAACGCACTCTGAACGTGGAAGTGAGTGATTCACCTTTCTACTTCTACCTTGGCACAACTTAAAGTGGCGGCTGCAGCAGCTGAATCGAACGTACCTTTAGCTTCACTTTGCTTACATTATCTGAATTCCTGTATATCAAAACAAAACACAAAAAAGCATGCAAACACAAATGAAAAACGTAGATAATTAACAATAAATTCTATTAAAGTAATAAAGTATGTGACTAACAATGAACATGGAAATGTTTACTGGTTACAATTAAAAATAATAGGCAAAAGGGGTTAGTTAGGTTAAATTGCGACGTTTCAACTAAATACTGCAGTACAATGATAATCAAACGACATAGCTACATTTCAGACAGTAATGACTTTAAATTCTGCGTTATATGACCAAAATTATCAACAATCGCTCAAATAGTGACGCAACAACAATCTTTACTTGAACTTACAATGCAAAACACATATAAACATTAAAACTTGGCGGTATTGTTCAACATCTCACGATTTAGATCAATACTGACCCGACGGCCAAGACAACACTTCACTATAAATTTCTAGGCGTTACAAACACTATTAAATCAACAAACACCTTGATTTGAAGAAATTCAGACATTACGTAATGATGTCCAATTCTAATAGCTGCGTGGCGCACCTCAACTATGTCTCGAAGAGAACGACAGGGAAACTGCATAAGGGCGGTATTCAAGCAAGTGTGACGGGATGGAAAAAGTGAAGCACCTAGGGTAGGTAGACTCGGTACGGCAATTCGTGACCAGTACGATGATGATTTAGCACATAAACGATGTTTTTTACTTAATAATCCTCTATCGACGTAATTGGTGATACCTAGCTCCACGTTACAGAAGAAACCCATGGCAAAACATTTCACGACACTGACACAGGAGCTGGACGACGGCTAACATACAGTTTCACTAATTTTCGACTTTCGACGTGGCCACAGCCCAGCCGAAATCAACGACATCTGCACGGTTCGAAAAGCGGGCGCTGATTAATGCTTTTGTCTAAGATGCGGGAGCGTTACGAAACCGCGCAGGCGTGACTTAACTCGTCCTTGTTCCACTTAAGGGCCTCGCGGAAAATGTTCCAGCATGATAAAACTAAATTTCGCTTATAAAGGAGATTCACAGGTAAGTCACACAATCGCCTCGCTGGAACCAGGAACTCATTAAAAATACGGTAAGGCCGATGACGACACCCAAACGGCAGGGAGAACAGCTTAGTCACCCAAAGCAGGAACAAAAAAACTGCAAAACGAAATAAGCGGAAATAAGGTTCGTATAGAGTGAACTTTTGGGTCCTCACCGCTACACTACGAACTGAGTTTTGAAGATTGTCCTTATAAAGGGCCATCTAAACGTAAGAGACCTTTACAGAAAGTCAATTTTAAGTGATTTTGAAATAACATCGTATGCCACATTTTGGGATAAAGATTGCTAAGCGCTCATCAAAACTATAATAACAAGCACGACCTGCTGAATTGTTTGACAAACGTCACTGTATACGGCCTAGGCATATATGAAGTTTCGCGATTCTCCGCAGAGCGCTGTATACCCACGAGCGGGAATTTCAAATTTGCAATGTCACATCAGTTACTACGTTGACTACAATGCAAATATTTGATTAAATTTTACGACGTTTCTTAAAATTTTACAACAATAATATAACCCTCCCTTGTATTTTTACTTTGATTTTCTATTGCATTTTTTGATCAGTTTCCTGCTAGTTTTTTCGTGTATTTTCTCATTTACATTATTTACGTACACAGTATAATTTGTTGATTAATTTATTCGCTATTATTGCCTATGATTTCGTTTGGCATTGTTAAAATAAAAAGCGGTTCTACAACGTGCAAATATACCAATTGGGGAAGATCTTATCATGAATTTATCTCCAACTATAAGTTTTACGAAGGAAATTGTTTGAAAGCTAAATTTAAATTATCGTACTGGTGCTTCGAACAACTTACCTCTTTAACGATTCCTATTTTCTATTTTTATTTAAATTGGTATCTATAAACAACGGGAAAGAATTGTTAGTTGTAGCTTTCAAGAAATTTTTTTCCGAGTAACTTCTTCTGGGCGAAGACTATAAAATCACATAGCACTTCCTTTAGTACATTTTTAATTACTACATTTACAGATAGATATCTAATAATAGTAATTTATTATACAAGACGATAAAGTTGAATTTTATCTACGAGTGAATCGTTTAACGTCGAGACGAAGTCAAGTGAAGGATAGAAATAACTTTATCGTCGTGTATAATACAATATTTTTTTCTATAGCAAGAACTTTAACAATTTAATAAGAAAATAAGGACAGTCAATCACATTTCAAAATGTCAGTAGCTAGATTGGGTTGCTACGATAATACCAAGCTGTCATATTTAATTTAAACGAAAGTTAGAAAATTAAATTAGTTTATCTATCCTTGATGTTAAAGTGCTACTTTATCTACCCTTGCTGTTAAAGTAAAACTTGACCATTTGTTTTGAATTGATAAAAGCACACTTTAACATGTGCTATAGAAAAAAACAAATAACTTTTAAATGTTTAATTTTAAATTTTTTGCAATAAATTACACACAAACTTAGAACTTTGCAATATCATACAGAATAAAATACTTCATTACTATTACCACCTAGAACATCTTCCAAATTTGTAAGAAATACGAGTATCTGCATATCATGTGCTATTTTAGAGCAAATGTGTGAGCTATCCAAACAATACCTGCCTGAAAATATGAATCCGTCTTCAACTACGAATTCTCAGAGTTCCACACCTCCCTAAAAAAAAATGAAAACTATAGATCTCTAAGGTACTTACACGACACTATAGTATATTACATACCGAGGTGGGAAGTGTTTCATTACTGTCGAGAGATTAGGTAGTTTACCGAGACGCGTAGCGTCGAGGTTAACTTTATCTCAAGACAGGGATAAAACTTTCCACCGTGGTATGTATACTATTTTATTTGCAATCATCTAATTTTAAAAATAACTACAATTCAATTTTGAATAATAGATATCTTGATGTAGCTAATATTTTTGTTACCATGAAAACAACCCACTCAATGTTTTGTTACCATGGAAACACCCCACTCTTCAGGTATGTAATATTTTTCGGGGTATGTAATAATTTCCTGGCTAGTTTCAAGTAATCATCTAGTTCCCAGCTGTTGTCATGTCATGAAATTGGCACATTACAATATGATTGCGAATAAAATAGATTACACCATTCATATTTATATTACATTCAAAACAATAGGTTCTTATCCTACTGATACTGCATTTAAAAAATCATTTCTAAACATAAAATATACGGTACCCCCCACCCAAGAAAAGCGCCCTTCCGTGCTTTCCAAGAATACTTCGATACTCAGCATCACTCCGTTTCGCTAATACAATGAAATGCTATGAACCAGTTATATATAAAAAAAAAATTTTTTTTGCCGACGACCATAGCTCAAAAGTTGATGTTGCCTTCATTTTCGGAGGACCTATCGTATGAAAACGATCCAAGACTTCAGGAACGTTCCTGGCGACCGGAATCGTGTACACATACGAACATACATCCCCCGCACAGCACGTTTAGGCACCCCCCAATACGGGGGATTGATCTAGTGGGCTGGGATCTTCCCCAAAAGATCCGCACCGCCGAGACGGAGATTTGATATAGTGGGTTCATTAGTCTGTTGGCTCGAATTTTAGAGATATTTGACTCAGAGTGGTTTTCGATATGAGGGAATTTCAATACTTCGTACACTTCGTGTCGAAGTAATTAGTCTTGACAGCCGTTGTTATTTAAATGTCATCGTGGGTATGTGGTGCCAAGCGGCCAAAATTGGCGTTTTCTCAGAAATGAAAACAACAATGGATTTCAAAAAAATGCCCAGGCCGTAGAAAGTGACATTTGTCACACAATTCAGCAGGCCGTGATAACAAGTATGTAAAGTAGACATCGGTTTCCAAGGTTACGCTCATTTGTTTACCGTTTTTCTCCCGCAAATAGCAAATAGAGAATTTTCGGCACTTAGCAATAGAAACTACTTTCTGTAAAAGTCATAGAGTAATAATTTTTATAACAGGTAGAAGGGTGAAGTGTATCAATTTACAGTCCTAGGGGTTGCAATTACATCCAACATTAATATTAATTAAAAAAGAATGAACTTTGGCAAAATCCACAACGGCCATTAACTGTGGTATCAAGACGCTAGAAGAACAGTAAAGAATGATGCATTGAAACATGTCAAAGGTTTGTGTTGGAAATAACTACATTGTTATGCTAAAAACTCGAAAAGGAAAATAAATTAGTCAAAATTACCTGTTATGTGTACAATAGAATAAAGTTCAAACGATATACTAACTCACCTACCAGGATTAAAAACTCTTTTCGGATTAATATTTTTTACCGCATACTTGATGCATCCGAAAATTCACTTTTCACCGGAAAATTAGAAACCGCCTGTGAATATAGTACACAATGGCTGGATTTGAAAATACTGAAAATTCTAAATCAGTACACTGTCACTTCTGGTAATTATTATAAACTTTATATGTTGTTGCTATCTTAACAGATAACACAGTAGGTATTTCGTGACAAGTTGTTTTTCGCTATCAGAAGAATTAAAAATATCATACCAATTAGCAAAACCCATTGCAACTGAAAAATTTCAGTAAAAATTCATCAACCAAACGCGTGTGCAGCTTTTAAATTTTGACGAAATACGATGTGTGTATTAGATTATCTTCAATTGGAATTTGTTTTAGAAAATCTGCTTTGTTGATAGTTCCTCAATACACGTTTTTTATAAGTGAGAGAGTCTTGAGCACCCCAAATTTGAGAGCTTACTACGCTTATGCATGCGAGCCAGCTCGCGACAAAATAAATGCAATATATTATTTTGCGAAAAGTCTTAAGTGGAAAACACTCATCCGTTCTCGCAGTTCTGCCTCCGCTGCTTTGTTAAGGCCGCGCCGTTTCGGTAAAAATTTCTCCACGCGAGGGCTGGCGCGATTTGGCGTAAGGGCGCCCGAGAGTGACGAAGGGTGGCCCTCGCCGACTCTCCGGAGAAGAGGTGAACAAAGGCAAAGTCGCGGGACCGTGAATTGTTTCTGTAAGTACTTAGTTGCCAGATGCGGGCCGTTAAAGTTCGACTCGATAAAAATCTTTATTTGGCCCCTTTGCTTTATTCAGATTTATATTTTTTCCTGCCGGCGCCGACGGGGCATATATTCGGCCTGGAACAACAACTGCGACACGATTGCTTCGAGAAAAATTGTATGGGCAGAGAGGACCTGACAAGTGAAGGAGGTTCAACTCTGCTTTTCGTTTAGAAAACCGTAAATTTGCACGCCACATCATCCTATGTTTTATCGCACCGTACTGTGATACTTTTAAACAATTAGCAAAATATTATAGGCTTAATGTTGTTTTTTCAATGAATTTGTATATTTTTCATGAAATCATGACAAGCAAAGTGTAGGGTTATCTCCCATTAACTTATAAACAAATACAAAAAAATCATGTATCTTTTCCACAATGAAGCAATGACAGGCGTTTATCCCCGAGGAGGTACAGTCACTCCTAAGAGCTTTCTAGCTTCATTTTCTGCGGTGTAGCACATACCATGCTAGTCTACCTTCTGTTGCTATAAATTATTTTGAGATTATGTTTCTGGCACGACTTTTTCTCAATTCTTCCTAGTTGCAACCTTGTCTTACCATATGTTTTCCTGCATTGCTTATAGATTTCCAGTAACCTCGTTCCACTATATAGGACCCCCCTATCAGTCTTGGTTATGCAGGAATATAGTCCGTTAATGTACTCTATCTATCTAATTTGCTGTGTTGTCATGTATCTCACTATGTCTTCTTCTCAGCTCCTTGAGTGCGCCATAATTAATCTTGACTCAAAATTTGTCTTCTGAGTGTTGTGTGTAGTTCGTAGAATTTGGTGCTGAAATATTCCTAATCTGCCTTGGTTCACCATTGTAAAACACAATACCTCTGTATCATAGGTCACCGGTAGTATAAAATTTTTGTCAAAGAAGATTGAGCTTATTGGCAGCACTTACTTATAGCCAAAAAGGCGAATGTTTCTTTCCAGAATCGTAGTTCCATTACACCAGGGCGATAGAACCGTGAAAACATCGTTAAAGATCAATTACAGTTAAACATTACGGTTAGAGATTTTGTCACTGACCGCAACCCTTTGTCCAGATTGGTCAGCGAAATTTTCGTTGCTGTGATCTCTACAATCTTAAATTTAGATTTGTTAATTCTACTGGTAGTAGGTATTTTCTTGTTTGCAAAATATGATTTATTTCCAGCTCGAATCTTCTCCCTTATTTATTCTCTTTTGCCGTTCTTTATGTTTATTTACAATTGGAGATATTTTATTTATTCTCTTTCTTCAAACTGATATTTGTTCATCCATTATATGTACCTTCTATATTGGGTATTGTTTTCGTTCACTACTAATTCTGCTGTCTCTTTTATTCACCTCTTTGAACGTTTCAGTTAATTGCTGATTAATTTGGCCACTATTTACCTTACTTTCAACATCAAAGCATCTATGCAATTTGTTTTTGCTACACTTTCTACGACGATATTATAAATTATATAATATTATATAAATAATATTATCCACAATCACACTCATTTAGAATCAAAATCGCCGAATTTTCATCTGATGTTATCAAAAAATTATTTGACATTTCACTCTGACAGCTGATGTCACCTCGAAAATCATTTTCTGCGTTCGATTTTTCGTAGTACCTTATAGTCCAAGAGCCAGCAATGGATTTCTTACAGTATTTTTAACAAGTCTGTAACTGTTATGGAAGGTCCCTGAATATACTGAGAAAGAACCCGCAGTCTGGCAAGCCTGCGGTGGTGGTTTTAGCCCCCTTGCGTCTTTAAAGGACGGAAAAAAATAATGTGTCAAAACTGACATAAAACCTAGGAATAATAAGTTGGTAACACTGTAAGTCTATGTCAAATTTGAGGTTAGCAGGTTAGATTTTGCGCCAGTCTGTGTCAAAACTGACGGAAAACCTAACCTGGTAACCTCGAATTTGACAGGCTTACAGTGCCACCAACTTATTATTCACACGTTTGAATTTCCACAGCCCGCTGAGGATAAGTTTTTTTGGATCTCTCGACATTTTACAGTAAATGGTTAAGTTTATTATGCAACTTTATGTGAATCTGGGGTAAACTTACCACCCGCGAAAGTGTCTGTCAATCTTTTCACTTACATAAGATATGATTACCTTTAACATAGCCAGACTTGTTATTATGCTTTTTTCTTATTATTTTTTTTTATCCTTCAAAGACGCAAGGGGGCTAAAACCACCACCGCAGGCTTGCCAGACTTTGGATTCCCTTCTCAGTATATTCAAAGAGACCTTCCATAACAGTTACACGCTTGTAAAAGATACTGTAAGCAAACCCGTTGCTGGCTCTTGGACTATTAGCTTTACTGCTAATGTTTTTGTTTATAGAAACGAGATTTGTGTAAACAACGTTTGTGTTCGTTCGAAAAATGGAGGAAAGTGAGTCTTTACCAGAAGAAATTACCGCAGCCGCCGAAGAAGTGACCTTTCAACTGTTGCCACCAAAATCTAGAAACGCATACGAAAAAGAGTTTGCCCTATTTAATCAGTGGAGGAAAGAAAAAGGCGTAAGCATAATAAATGAAGATTGTCCTGTTGGCGTACTTTTCAAATTTGAAACGAAAATTTGCCCCCTCGTCGATGTGGACAAAATATTCAATGTTAAGGGGTTGTTTAAGAGTTCATAAAAATATGGATATATCAACATTGCTTTTCTGAAGAGTGTTTCGAAAAACCACAATCCAAAAAAGGCAAAGGTGCTGCAAAGGGAACACATTGAACAATTTTTAAAAGAGGCACCTGACGAGGAATATTTATTGACGAAGGTAAAACTTTTTTTTCTCAATTCTCTGTATAAGTATTTGGATTTTTTTAGGTTGCCCTCATAATGGGGGTTGCTGGTGGCTTGCGATGCAATCAACTGACAAACCTGAATATTACAAATGTAGAGGATAAGGGTACCCATTTGTACGTGACCATCCCAGCCACCAAAACTAATATTTCGAGAAGTTTCACAGTATTGGATGAAGGATTTTCTGTGAATATTATTCTTGAGATGTGCAGAAAATATATGCGATTACGTTCAGCCTGTGACGGTTGCCAAGGCAGGTTTTTTTGCGCTATAAGAACTTAAAATGTGCAATGCAACCTTGTGGGCATTAACACATTGTTTAAAATTCCTTCGAAGGTTGCTTCTTTTCTAAAATTGGATAATCCTGAATTGTATACTGGTCCATAGCATGCGACGGTCTTCGGCAACTTTATTAGCTAATGCTGGTGGCGACATCATCACCTTGAAGAGGCACGGAGGGTGGGAGGTCCTCCAGTGTTGTGGAAGGATATATTGACGAAAATGAATCAAGTAAAATGGAAATCGCAAGAAAGATTCAAGGAAAATTCAGCACAATTCAAGAGAACTCTGCATCTTCTTCAAAAACTGTTTCTATGAAGCTTAACCCGGATGTCGCCGTTGAAACCAATGAATTGGGCATTAAAAGCCCATCTAAAATGCAATTTGATGTTAATCTGAATATAATATTAATGTTAATAATTTTTTTAATTACGTAATATTTTATAATTTTATCTGATGTTATCAAAAAATTATTTGACATTTTACTCTGACAGCGGAGTCACCTCAACAATCATTAAATTTCACGTGTTTTATATATAAAACCTTTACAGTTTTTAGACCACATTAGACGTTGCCAAGGGGTTCAGTTATTACCTTATTATATAGTGATTGTGGATAATAGTATATTATGTTATTAGGAGCAAAAGTTATATTTTATGTGGCGAGGGCTGGACGGGTTTTCTGCCGAGCTTGCGAGGCAGATAAGTACAGCCGAGCCACATAAAGATACTTTTGCTCCGAATAACATATAGTACTTTTTCTTCAAACGTTTTTATAACAAATTATTTACAACTTTGTGAACAAATTCGAAGAAAATTACTTGATTCTCGTCAGAGGCAGATAATATAATCTGCCGCTGACGAGCGGCAGATAAAGTTGTCAGCGGCAGATAATAACTTTATCTACTAGCAACATGATATTGTACATTTTTGTCATAGAAACAAAATATGAAAGCTACTCATAACTCCCAAGGGACTTGTCAAATTATTTCTCTCTCAAACTCATGGTAACAATGCAACTACAATTAACATCTTAGCAACCATACAATGAGGCAATCCTTGATGTTACTTACATATTCTAATTTTAAATGTCATTATGACATTTTGAAACTTCATACTATTTTTACGAATATGCTAGTAGATAAAATATTGTATGCACCACGGGAGATATTCATGTTCTTTACCTTCGGTTGACTTACAGACCGAGGGCCTCTGGCCCAAGGTCTGCCAACACATGTCAACCTCAGGGAAAAAACATATTCATATCTCCCTTAATGCATAAATATCTATTATCTACCGCTCGTCAGCGACAGATAATATTATCTGCCGCTTGGCAATAAAGTGATAGTTTAGCATCATCAATCCAGCAGTATAATGCCATATTTTACTGCCTTTTGAAGAAAAATAATATTATCGATAAAACATTCTTTATCTACGACCACCACTAAAAGTAGGCCTTTTAGCGCTAGCTTGTTTCACTAAAAGTGACAAGTAATAAGTTAAATTTTGACTTTTTGAATTGAATTTTAAAAAATTGTAATAGGAGATTAGTTAAGTCAATTTGGTGTTAAAGTTTGCATGATTAATATTATATTAAATAAAAATCATTAAGTCGTAAATAGTTTAATAAATAAGCAAAAAAACGTTTCGCACAATTAAATTGGCTTCATCAGTTTATGATAATAAGAGCATTATGTTGAAATGGTTAAATGGAAAATTACAAATCTGAAAAGTTAAAGAATAGGTTAGCGAACTACAGTAAAATTCCCTTAAAAATGTGTACTTACGGTTTAATTAGTTTTTGTAGAACATAACTATAATCATTACGACTTTTTTATATTTTTTATAATACTATTAAAGTAAGGAGTTAAATGATTAAATTTACATTTTAAATAAATAACTGTTATAAATTATTTTAATTAATATTTTACTGGCTTTCATTTCGAAGCAAGCAAGAAGTCTGAATTATTAGATAAAACTGCAAGGTTACATACAATATTTGCAATTTATCAGTAAGTGCGCAGAAGTTTAAAAACTGGACATGCATTCGTTCAATTATTGCAGGGTTGTATTAAGTGAAATTTGAAAATTGTTATTATAAGGCGATATTAGTCAAGCAAAACATATTATTTAAGAAATGTGAAATTTTAGATATTTTATTTGAATAAATTGTGATAAATAGAACTTAGATTGTCAATATCAGTTCTATAATTAATTGCTGTTGGACTTTTTTGTATTTCAATCATTTCCAAGCATAATCTCTTTTTTAGATTGTTCTCTCTATGTAAGATTGCTGGTTTGTTAAAATTAAAATTATGATAGTTTTCGTTGGCATGGTCTGTTAATGCTGTTTTTTGGTTAGATGGTGAAACTCTATTAACTTTTATTGAGTATTTGTGTTGCCTTAATCTGTTTTTCAGTAGCTGTTTTGTTTGACCGATATAAGTGGAGGTACAGTTGCTACAATCAATCTGATACACAACTTCAGATTGCATGTTTATTTGGGTTTTATCCTTAAGGTTTGTAAAAAACATTTTACCTAAAGTATTGTTGTTATTATATGCAATTTTGAAATGATATTTGTTAAGTTCTTTTTTGATTTTTTCAGCAAGCTTGGGAATATATGGGATTGAAATGTATTTATCTTGTGTTGCTATAAATGAATTGTTAAATTCATTGCCTAAACAATTAGGTTGTAATTCTATTGGTTGATTGAATTTGTTAATGTTTTTTATTTTATTGATACGTATATTAATTTTCTTTTTAATAAAATCTAAAGGATAATCATTTATACATAGTATATTTGTTATTATTTCTAAGTTTTGTTTATGAAATTGTGAAGAAGAGAGCTTGATAGCTCTGTCTACTAAGTTATTAATTACGCTTGTTTTATATTTAATTGAAGTGTTTGAATTAAAATTTAAATATCGGTTTGTTTTTATATCTTTACGATACCAATTTGTTAAAATATTACCATTTGCTTGTCTGTATAAGGTTAAATCCAAAAAGTTAATAGACGCATTTTTATTTTCATTTTCTATTGTAAATTTAAGTCTTGGATGTACGTTATTAAAAAGATTAAGGAAATTTTGTTTGTTAATAGAGTCAGATGCCATTATGATATCATCAACATATCTTAAATAAAGAGAAAAATCGTTGTTTTGTTCAAGGATTTTTGTTTCGATTTGTTCCAATACAAGATTAGCAATAGTAGATGAAATAGGAGAACCCATTGCACAACCAAAAGTTTGTGAGTATGTTGTATTATTATATGTGAAATATGTAGTGTTTAGGACAAACTCAACTATTTCAATAAAATTATTAAGTGGGATATTCGTATGTTTTTTAATTCTGTTCCAATTATTTTTAATTGCGTCAATTGCTAGATCAGTTGGTATGTTTGTGTACAGTGAAACAACATCTAAAGAAAAAAGGTTATGGTTTTTATTTAATTTGGTAATTGATGATTATCATAACAAAATGACAAATTTATTAAATGATGCTAACACATACGCAAGCTCTCTTCTTCACAATTTCATAAACAAAACTTAGAAATAATAACAAATATACTATGTATAAATGATTATCCTTTAGATTTTATTAAAAAGAAAATTAATATACGTATCAATAAAATAAAAAACATTAACAAATTCAATCAACCAATAGAATTACAACCTAATTGTTTAGGCAATGAATTTAACAATTCATTTATAGCAACACAAGATAAATACATTTCAATCCCATACATTCCCAAGCTTGCTGAAAAAATCAAAAAAGAACTTAACAAATATCATTTCAAAATTGCATATAATAACAACAATACTTTAGGTAAAATGTTTTTTACAAACCTTAAGGATAAAACCCAAATAAACATGCAATCTGAAGTTGTGTATCAGATTGATTGTAGCAACTGTACCTCCACTTATATCGGTCAAACAAAACAGCTACTGAAAAACAGATTAATGCAACACAAATACTCAATAAAAGTTAATAGAGTTTCACCATCTAACCAAAAAACAGCATTAACAGACCATGCCAACGAAAACTATCATAATTTTAATTTTAACAAACCAGCAATCTTACATAGAGAGAACAATCTAAAAAGAGATTATGCTTGGAAATGATTGAAATACAAAAAAGTCCAACAGCAATTAATTATAGAACTGATATTGACAATCTAAGTTCTATTTATCACAATTTATTCAAATAAAATATCTAAAATTTCACATTTCTTAAATAATATGTTTTGCTTGACTAATATCGCCTTATAATAACAATTTTCAAATTTCACTTAATACAACTCTGCAATAATTGAACGAATGCATGTCCAGTTTTAAACTTCTGCGCACTTACTGATAAATTGCAAATATTGTATGTAACCTTGCAGTTTTATCTAATATTTCAGACTTCTTGCTTGCTTCGAAATGAAAGCCAGTAAAATATTAATTAAAATAATTTATAACAGTTATTTATTTAAAATGTAAATTTAATCATTTAACTCCTTACTTTAATAGTATTATAAAAAATATAAAAAAGTCGTAATGATTATAGTTATGTTCTACAAAAACTAATTAAACCGTAAGTACACATTTTTAAGGGAATTTTATTGTAGTTCGCTAACCTATTCTTTAACTTTTCAGATTTGTAATTTTCCATTTAACCATTTCAACATAATGCTCTTATTATCATAAACTGATGAAGCCAATTTAATTGTGCGAAACGTTTTTTTTGCTTATTTATTAAACTATTTACGACTTAATGATTTTTATTTAATATAATATTAATCATGCAAACTTTAACACCAAATTGACTTAACTAATCTCCTATTACAATTTTTTAAAATTCAATTCAAAAAGTCAAAATTTAACTTATTACGTGATTCTGAATGTTCAATTATATTTTCAACTAACATTTTCTTAATTTGCTTTTTTACTTCCTCGCGGTGAACATTAGGGTAACGAAGGGTTACCTACGCACAGAACGTAAGTATATTCAGAGATTAAGCATACCTAGTGTATGCGCTGAATGGGCACACTTACCGCGTTCTGCCTGACCTTGTAGATAAATATTTAATACTATGTTAGTATAATTTAACGTTTAATATTTATTAACTTTGTTTCACTTGAAAAATTATTATTGCATTCATTTGATGCATAAAAATTGACATTACTTTACTTTACTTCTGTTTGAAGAATAACAAATTAATTCACATGAAATTATAAAAATGCACTTCCATCGTGCGGACGTTTCTTGACGTGAAATGGACTCTGTGTTGGTCCTGGACTCGATATAGCTGTATTGCAGTATTGCAGTCCTGCTGTTTTCGATTGGACTGGTTCCAATAACCACGGATGTCTTCAATTAGACTGGTTCAAATAACCACGAGTTGCAGTAGCTGGGTCGACAGGCCGTCCTCACGATTGGGCGATGTTTGTGGCAAAGAGCTGAACCTCAAGGAAAATTCTGGTCGGCTCGATGTTTGTAGCTTTCTAGATTTCCTCCACACAGTGTCGTGATGACGTAACTTGTAAGCGTTATGTTACTATACATATACAGATTCAAAGTACTTAGCGAATATGTTACATATTTCTTCACCTGTACAAGAAATCTCGGTATTAAAATTCATTCCGTTGAGATAAGCATTAAACTTACGTTTGCTTTTTGCGTATTACCAGAATGATTTAGTATCTATTGTTAAAATAGATGCAATATTTGTGATGTATGGATCATAGCATGTTTCCTGCATTTTTCCACTCTAGCTCTTAAGATCTTGTATGCCTCTAGGTCATAGGGCTGTTTAAATAATTTATACTTGCTTTCATATCAGTGAGGGAATTTCGCATGATTTAAGTTAATTTTAATTTTAGGCGCATGAAGTTGTCAGGTCATTTTGTATTTTAATTAGCCACCTAGGTTTTAGGGCAGCGTGCCCGTATGCTAAACCCTTTTAGTTACTTATTTGGCTTTATCGCCTAATTCCATAATAATGATTTTGCACATATTTGGCCTCAAGCGCAGTATTTCTCGTCATCCGGGGCACCCCTTTGTTGGTACTTTGACAATCGGGTGTTAACGCTCGCAGGATTTCTGAACCTTCTAGCATTTACGCTGTTGGTGTGACTGCGAGGCCTCGCGCCCTTTTCGTCACCGGCACTTATTTGTTTTATTGGTCGCCTCGCCATTGGCTGTCTTTGTCACCGGCACTTATCTGTTTCATCTTATCGCCTCACGATTGGCTGCCGAGATATAGTCACGTGGGGACGCGACCGATGTGTCATGTTGCAGCGTTTCCCTCTGGGCAGTTGATCGCAGCCCGTTGCAGAAAGCGTTCGTTGGTGGTTGTGTGATCCAGGCGGCGTCCTTTGGCCCCTTAGGTGCCCGAGGACGCCTGCCGCTGTTGATTAATATTGTTGCCGTGGAGGCCCCTTTGGGTGTTGCCCGTTTGGAGGTGTTGCAGCGAGCGCTGCGAGAATTGTTTCACCTTCGAGAGGTGTTGTGGTTGTGCGAGCTCCGAATTGTTCCGGCTTAGCGTGGGTGCATCTTGAGTCCAGTTTCTGCTCCCGTAAGTAAGGGGTCGTCCCCTTCATTTCGACATTCGAGGATCTGTCCCGCAGAACGAAAGTGGCCCATTTTCGTCGTCAAGTTGTACGCGTCCTGACGCGTCGCACGTCGCCATTATGGCGGATACCCACTCATCACTATAACCGTCGAATATCGAATGTACCTGCCACCTAAGACTGCAGCCTGTCGCAACTCAACTGTACCAGGCTTCCCGACCGCCTACGTATTAAGGTATGTGTCTTTGAACTGATTACCGTTGTGAACGCGAGTGTTCCTGTCCCGCGGGGAGCATTAAGTCCCGTGTGGGAGTTGTTTTGGAACGCCGCGAGCGAGCCCGTCACGTCTCTTGTGCCTACAGGCACTGTCGTCATATTTGCCCGCATTTCCAAATTACAGACTGTCTATTTTACAAGGGCTGGCGTTACTGTATGTTGCATAAGGCGTCGCGCCCACATGCTGTGCGTTCATTTCAAATTACCGATTTTCTATTTACAAGGGCTTGCATTACTGTATGTTGCATAAGGCTTTGCGCCCACATGCTGCGCATTCATTTCGAATTTTAGACTATATCTTTGCATGGGCTTGCGCCTAGTGCTATCTTGTGTATTCTGTACATCTGTCGCTAGGTTTAGAAAGTGCGCCAGCTGGTGTTTTCTTAGATATAATATATATATATAGGGCGACGCATTCCGCTGCCCCATTGTAACCCGTGATTCAATATATAACTTGTTAATTAAGGGAACTATTGTTTTGTTTCGACTTGTGCATGTTCTGTTTCAGATAAGCGCCCCTTCAGTGTAATGATTATTGTGCGACGGGACGAGGGAGCCTTGAGCGTACAGGTGGGTGAGACAGCTGCGTAGTCGCGGCCGGATTGGCACCTAATTACAATCTTTGCATAAGACAATCCCGAAATTGTTATTTGAACTTGCAACTCTTGAGTAATCCTATCGATGGATTAACGTGAATACTTCACCCTCGTCTAACCGCCCAGGCTCGGTTATTCGGGTTAAGACAGACTTGGTGGCGCCCTCTTTATTTTACCGTTAATTACAGACCCTCTGGCCGTTACCCTTAGATAATCTCGTTAAGAACCCGCCCAACTCCACTGAAAGTCTAGCCGGCCTATCTTGTTGCGGCTGAGTAGCGGCCTAGGAGATATTTCGTCCCGATTTCGTCAGTTACGGCCCGCGCCGGCCGTTTCGTTATTGTATGAGCCGGTGCGGTGTCGTAAAGTCAGTTCAAGACCGTAACAAAGTGAGATAATGTCCCAAAGAATAGAATAGAATACCGAGATGGCATCATACAATACATATCAGAAAATATACTTGACCAGTCAATGGTTTTTAAGACAGCATTAGTAGAGAAATAGTTACCAGTTTTAAAATTGTACTTACTTCTAGTAAGAATATTTTCTAAGTTATTATTATTACAGTCACTAATCGGTACTGATATAACTAACGGTGGTTTGTGCCCATCAATTACAGATAAGTGATGAAAAGAGATTGAAACAGACATATTACTTACAGTTGAGAACACTAGATTAATCAATCAATTTAAGTCATTATGCACCAAATGGTGTGTCAAACCTGACTATCTGAGTAAAAGGTATGCATTTAATTTCATTCGCAGCCCATTGGATATTCGGTAAATTATAATTACCTACTAAAAGCATGTTGTCGTCCATGTTGAGTACCAGAGAGTTGATTCTATTCATATGTCGGCAGTCGGGCAGTTGGGTGGAAAATATATAGTACATAGATAAAAACAAATGATGAAAAGACAATTTGCTTACTAATTAGTTTATTGGCGAAACGCAGGAACATTAGTAGATTTACAGAAGATGCTCGATATGCCCGCCATGTTCCTGGATGCAAAGGTTACTTCTACGCAAGAAGTTAAAGTGTGCTCTCTGTAGTATTTCTTCATTGCTTCCAATTGAGTGTGATGCTTGTTGAATCCTGGTCTAATTTTCATCGCTTGTATTTATATGATTCGAATATACTTTGTTCTTTGACGTTTTACACAGAAAACAATCACATATATTCAAATCTGCTGATTGAGATGCCCAATTTGCAGAAGCGTCAGCCCCCCTTTCGATCTATTTGTTGGGAAATTGTGCGTGAAGGTAACTACGAACGTTTACTGTAAAATGGGGATGCGCTCCATCATGTAAAAACCACATATGCCGCCTTAGATCTAACGGTAAAGCTTTCAATAAACTTGGCAATTTGGGCGTTTTGGTAAAATGATGGGCATAGGCGAAAACTGCCGATTATTCCTGTCCAAACGTTTATTTAAAACTCCTACTTCAAGTGCCAAGCATCGAGTACTTATTTTGCGATTTCCTTCCACTGTTTCCAAAATTTATTCATCTACTTTCAGGGTACGAATTACACGAGGAGATTTACGATCAGCAGTAATTGGTACAAAATTTCCTGTTTCGCGAAGGCGTCTTTCAATATTTGCAAAAGTTTTATGATATGCGATGCGAAGACGTTGTTACTACTCCCAGGAGGGATGTCTTCTATTCTAAAAGCTGTTTGTAGTTCTATATTACTAAGGTGATACATTCGAAAATGAATTTACGATATATAATCATACCAAAAATGCATACAGCTAGCTACAATAGGACATGGGCGCGGTTCTGAAAGCGTGGTTGTCTCTGTCTGAACCAACTCAAGAAGGATTTACTTATTATTATACGGGCGTCACTAAATTAAGATTCTTACCACCAAATATAATTGGCATTCCGGAAATATTTGCGTCAAGCTGTTAACGATAGGGATTGTAAGACATCAGGAGCTTATAGCTTGAAATTGCGAAATTCGAGGGCTTCAGCTCGCTGAAGGCACACCCAATGAGATGGGCGTTTATTCTAATATGCATATTCAAGTAAATAAAATATATATATACAGGGTGAGTCGCAATTAGGTGTAAGAATTTAACCAAAGCTTTTTTAGGCCAAAACAAAGCAATTAACCTAATACACCTTAGTACCAAAATGCGAAAAAGGTACAGAATAGAGATACAGTATTAGGTTAATTGCTTTATTTTGGTCAAAAGAGCTCTGGTTAAAGTTTTTACACTTAATTATGACTCACTCTGTATATGTATAAAGACAGTTTCTCGTACCTCGTACTAAAGTAATATATGTAAAATTTTATTATATTTGAATGAAAATAATATTAAATATGCGACGTGATCACATGGCATTTATAGATCTACGTTTATCGTTTTATTAATTAAATTATAAGACGCGGGTGTATAAACTACTCCTGCTTTGATACATGGAGGATAAACCGGTATAAGTATGAATATAGAATAAACTAAATTACGTTTCTATATTTTCAAATAGCAAAAAGTTCATTTGAATATAAATAAGTGGCTTACCTTAGAACCCAGGCGTACTGCCATAAAGATCGAGAAGTCCAAAACCGCAAGTGAAAACCCTTATCTGGTAATTAGAGCAAAATCTAGTATTCCGATTTCATTACTAAACGCTCATATCTAGATGAGCATGACCCCAAGATACAAAAAAGACCAAATACCATAAGCAGAAAATCAAATAAAAGCCCTAACTACAAAACTCTATAATAAAGGTGTCATTAGCTCACAGGTGTGTCTTTTATTTAAAAAATTTACTCGAGATACAAAACGGCTTTGACGTGCTTCCTCCAGTCCTACGCAAAATAATTCAAATGTATTAACTGAATAAATACCTAAAAAATAGAATGGAATTGCATCATAAAGTCGCATATATTTAACTGTAACGTATAGGTTTTATCTGAAAACTATCTAAACACAAGAATCGAGAACTATAATAGATACTTAGCTATCCATCGAAGCACAAATCCACATTTAATTTGGGTTGGAAACGAAGTCTCACAAACATTTTGACAAATTGTTTGGTGCTTTTTGTTCAAGTTGTTTTTTTTCTATTTCTAAGCGAAGAAAACAAATATAGATTAATAAAACCACAATGTGACGCAATGACACTAGAATTCATGAGCACAACCGGAAGTTACTCTAAAGCAGCTTTAACTCATACGGCAGCCGAACGCAAAGTTTCACGAAGCGGGTACAGTACTTCGAAATTCAACAAAGAACGTCAGAGAAGCTAAGACAATTTCAAAATTTTACGCATAAATTGACATAGACACCCCAAATTAGGTCTTAACGAGCATCAGCTCTGGGGACAACTTTTATGAAAGAAGAGGCACAGCCAAATCTTTACACGCCAAATACCTAACCTTCAAACATCAAGAATCAACAGATATGTAATTATCTTAACTGAACTCGTTAATCGGCATATTTCTTTCGAAAGGCCAATCAAAATCAAGATACAACTTGGTGAGTAAATGCAGTTAGTAGTCTCGACCATAAGCAAAATTGCTATTCCACGATAACCGTAGCGAATCATGATTCATATCCTTTTTATCTTCGTATAGTAATTAAGCGCATTTAGGGCAACGCAGGTGTAGCATAGTTTCATAAATCAAAAAATGCATCGTCACAATATGCAACGGACTGAGGTGGATAATAACTATGTTTCTTTAACGCTTCAAATTATCTATTTATGTATTTATATTGTTATAGTATTGACTCTACTTTGTAAGCCAATATTATAATAATAGCTACTAGACTGCTAAACTACTCCTATCCATTCACTTCAAAATACTTTAAATAAAATATTTGCTCTAATTCCAATTTATTTAATCAAATAATTTATTTTTTTGACTAACTCAGGTTATAACAAACACCTTATCTCAGATGGGTACTTGCGTTAGAAAAGTTTATCAAAATAATTGTACAAAATGTTTGGTTATTAACAATTTATTTCAGAATGATTTGGATCTTTCAACTGTCACTGTCAAATTACTAATATGACACTTAAGCCGAATTAATATTTAATAAACGCATATCAGTTCTAACATGTTAACAAGAGTAAGTATTTATGTATGCAACTCATTATTCAACTGTTAATATTAATTCATGTTTATTAATTACACATACCTGGTTATATTCCCCTTCTTGAATGGATCCAATTCCCCTGTATAAAACAGTACAAATATAATCAACCTATTTTGTCACATGTATTTGCATCTTCAACCAGGAACCCCACTTCAATTAGAATCCACGGTGTAACAATGAATTAAACGCTGTTAAAGTGTCATGCTACAATCCCATCAGCCACCCAGCCCTCCTAGATGGGTGTTTCTTTGTATTGCATACAACTGCAATTCCAAGATATCGTCCTCTTTACAGCAACCAGCATGGAATCCAATCCTTCAATTCCATTTCACAAACACCGACCCAAATGATGAGTTTGTGACAGCAAGCTCAATTAAAATCCAATTCCCAGATGTCCTCGACTTAATTGCGACTTGTATGAACTCCTACCAGCAACCCCAAGTTCAGGTTATAATTACTCCATTAATAACTTTATGCCAGCATACCCATTCAAATTAGTTACAGATATCTGCATATTGACATAAACTGTCTATAACAGCTCCTACAACCATCCCTGCTAGAACGGATTTTTTTCACCAGTTGCAATATTCGTTATTCTTCCTTAATCACATAAATGGCCCCCTTCTTCACATCAAAGTTTGTTTCAGTTTAAATTCAATTTTGTTCTATTTATTTCAATTAATTTTGTCCTCTGCACCCTTGTGTAACCATCCAATAATAAGATTTTAATTATACAGGGTTTATTTTGTTAATTATAAATCGATACAAAATAATTATGTTCACATTTTAGAAATCAAAATAAGTTATGCTTAATAATAAAATTCACTATAGCAATCCTCAATTTTAATACAATGTTTTAAAACTAACATAATGGATTACTTTTAACTACATATAGTATATTTTCTTAATTAATCTGACAAATTTCAAGTAACTTATTCAAATATTACTTCAGCTTATAACTTTCTTATTATTTCAGAGTAACTTATAGTTTGTTCTAATTATTTTCGTTTTAATTATAAATTGCTCTCTGTTAACTTCAATAACCATTCATCTTAATCCAAGGATAATAATTTTAATTTATATTTTAGAACATTATTTTTGTATAGCTATTCAGTTTTATTTTTTGATTGATTTCACCTTTGTACTTTTAATAATTAGATAGTACATATTTATATCCAAAAGACCTACCTTCTTGTTTAATAATTAATTTTTTAACAATAAATCGGCAGTCCTTATCTCTAACTATCACATATTATATATATTTTCTTATTTATGTAGTTATTTATTTACTTGTTTGTTAGATTGCCAGTCGGCTTAAGTGATTGTTTTTCTGTTTATTTTGTACTTCTACTTACACCGGGCTGATATATGTATTTAATATATTATATTTGGAACTAGAAGGGGCTAATAGCCGTAGCAGCTGATGCCGAAAGCACTTAAATAAATAGAAACTATAATCGTACAGTAATTGAAGTCAATATCTTCATGTATTTAAAATGACGAATGATAGAAATCACATTAATTTTATTCAATAATACATAATTTCGTTGCGAAATAAATTACGCTTATCGAATAGCTTTTCCAAGAGGAATATTAAAATTGCTGCAGCGTATCCAGCTGCCAGCAAATACAGATTTCCTTGAATATCAGTCAGGGAGAGGGGAGAATGTGTCGTTATTTTAATAAGGTAACTGGAATAAAAATTAGACATGTAAGTCACATTGAGTTCTTCGTACAGCACTATGTACCAGTGGTGGATGAGGCCATGTTCGAATACTCGGGAAATATGTTTGTTAAAAAGATGAGTAAAAGGAGAATTCTTTTTTAATGGTATCATGAGATAGGTCTTCAAAAAGCAGTCTTTTAGTACTCGGAGATTAGTTCTCCCGTAATAGTCTAGTGAATCCGCTACCGACACGTAGCTATTATCTAAATTTTTAAGAACAACAGCGTGGTTGTCGTAGTGAATCCTCTTGTTTAGTTGCTCTTTATCCGTGTTAACTATCTGCAGATAGGCCAGTTCATTCAATATATGATTCGTTGAGGCTTCCAGTGCTGGTTTATAGCTGTTGTAGGTTGGATCTTCAGGCTCCCATTGTATATCCTGAGTGAGCATATCCTCGAACGTGTTAATAGGTTTACTATATCTTGGATATGTTAGCAAACTGCTAAAACCAGCTAAATATGCTGTAGTAAATAATAGCGATTGTATGCTCAATAACATAACAATAAGTCTAAGACGAGGCATATCGGTGGTTATATAATGGAAAGAGCCGTGTGTGTAAGCTCTAACTGCTTCGAGTAGACACAACCAAACTTCCAAATAGGGATGGACTGTATTATTTATATTGCTGTGACATATTGCTACAGCATGTAGAAGTGCTGATATAACACCGATTATCAGTATTATGAGCATCCATAGGCTGGTTTGCAGCGGTTGAAATACGTACGATATCCTGTTCAACATGTTTGGCTTGGAAACTAGAAACGTAACACATACTTCACCATAGGGATAAGATATATCGATATCCAAACCGTAAAACGCTATTTGCCAATGGGAGCACAAACCAATGTCATATGTATCGGTTACCACATCAAATAGAGTGGTCGTAAACAAACTGCGGTTTAATGTTCCATGGGTGTAGATTTTAAATTGTACAGGCCAATCTTTCACCAGATCTTCAATAATCCTGTATTCTATCCCATCGTATTGTTTGTTTTGACTGTTGTAAAAGAGGAAGGGTTTACAATTGAATGCAGATATTTTGAAGGTGTCCTTTACAGATTCAAAGTAATGTGCTGGCATCCATCTCACTTGATCGAAAACTTGTTTGTCGATTTCAAAAGGGCTTCTGTAATTCCAAGTCAGTAACCTTTTGTTGTTTATTAAGGATGTAACTTTTAATTGTTGCTGAGCTAACAACTTTGGTTCAAAAATATCGTGGTATAAACCTTCTTCTACTATTATAATACACATGGCTTTTACTCTCGAAACATGGGTAAGTGTTGAAATCCAGCTACTATTTTTTCCACTGACGAATACCACAATCCTAGCATGTGGTTTGAATATTACGCTGGAGTGATCACTAAATACGTTTTGTAAAAATTCTAAACGCTTGGCTGCCAATATATAGCCGTCGCACTGAGTGGCAATGAGCATTGTGCTCGCTGTAATTGTTGGAATCCCTAATTCTATTAATACTTTTTCTAGAAAAATCGATATTATATTTCCATCCGTTAAAAAGTATAAACAGGATGGTGAATTCATGGAATATTTGATTATGATTTTGACGTTTTGCAAAACTTCTGTTGAATTAAAACAGTCCAAAACTGTAACTATTATGGAAAATAAAACTATTTGAAAAACTCGCATTTTCGTAATAGTTTTTTAACAGGAGTAAGATGGCTTGCGCTCTATTAGTAAGAGGGGAAGTTTTCATATTCAGTAATGTACTTTTAATTTATAGTATTATTCGGAATTATTTATAGTTGTAGATAAGAATCGATACAAAAACTTAATCTAGAGAATTATATAGAGAAATAAATTTCTTTTAGTATTGAATCTAAATATGTGTGACATTCAACGAGATGGTTTGTTGGGTAGAAAAACTATATTGTTTGAGTATGTAAAGTTGGTTTGATTTGTACTTACAAAATCCTTTAATTAATTAAATGTGGTACCTACTTTAGAAAATGTTTTGTGATGTAGGTATTTCTAGATACTTATCATTAGTGTGGAGTAAACCTTATGAATAAATATGGTACAGTAGTAATTCGACAACCATTAGTTGGTGGATAAATTTTATTTGATTCTTAATGGTTTCATCTATGTGCACTTACATATAGTGAAAAATCAATATTGAAATCAAATTTTCACTTTTTCGTATTTGCAGGTAAACACCCGGCCATTTTTGGTTTAGTGTGCCTTGCACATATGCACTTTATATGCATAATACTTATAAATTAACGTAGGTGCTGGTATGCGCCCTAATCTGGGTCGGTCGTTTCCAGGAGTGTGAGAGAGCAAGAGCCGTCACACAGCTAATGGCGGTGTAAGCAGGATAGATTACTGGTGTACGTTTTCAATTTGGAGGAAGGCAGAGGCAGCCACAAATCCGATGAAAACTACGGAAAAATGCCTCAGATTATTCCAACGATGCTGTACGTTAAGGCTCTTGGAAGATAGTGCTGCGTCCAACACGACTGGCTCACATGATCTCTAATTGCCGACTATCTGAGACACGGGATGTTTTGGGGTCCTAATTCGCCGAATTGAAGGAACACTTTATACTAAATTACTAAATAATATCACACTTTTATATTAAGCTCGTTATGTTCGAGCTATATCATAATGCTCTTTTAAATATAAAACTATGTCACTCATTCACTCATGACAGTATTAAACGAATTATGATTTCTGTTTACAGCACCATAAGGTTTATTATGGTAATTTATGCAAATAAAGACGTTATAAGGTTTTTTGATTGTGTCCTATGAAAAACCTCCAAAGTATGAAAAACAAACTGCAATCGTAAACTAATTCTAGCGTTTCTTTTCAAACTGTCATATATCTACGTCTCTACGTGTGTATTTATTAATTTATCCGACACCTTCTAGTTATGTGGCTATTTATTACTAGATCGATTTTAGATCTCTAAAGTGGTCCTTTATCCATTAGTGAGATAAAAACCATGTCACTCACTACTGCATTGTTGGCAGCACTGTCAATCTATGTCAAATTGGAGTTTTGCAGCTTAAGTTTTGCGCCAGTCTGTGTGACATAACAAACAAAACCTAACCTACTAACCTGGCTTTGGCATAGACTTCAGTACTGCCAAACACCAATGACAGGCGACTTGAATTAGAAATTTATTTAATCTCTCGGTACTTTCCAAATTGTCACTATGACTCTTCACGTCTTAACAGCTGTCAACACAAAATGTATGCTTTTGTTTAGATATTTATTGAGTTGCTGGATAAAACGTTATATTGTATTCGTGTTTTAGGGCCAGTTCTACAATGCAAGTATATACCTAGAATAAGCTATCCGAGGTATAATTGCCATAGTTTCCTTTGTTACAGCAATCGTTTCTAGGGTATTTATTCCCCGGATAACTTTATCCTTGGTTTGTAGAACCGGCCCTTAGTTGCGCTTTATCCACTCGAAAAAATTAAATGCTCGAACTTCGTTCTCGCATTTAAACATTTTTTCGTGGGTAAAACGCCTTCTAAAACACTTATACAATAAATTACTATTAACTTTAAAGCTTAACATAGCCATTTGTTAATATCTAATGTCTTAAAAATGATTCTCAATTTAAGTCACATTTGCCGATATTCAATTAACTGGTCAATGGATCTAATTTGTCAACTGTTTCCAAGAGCCTATTATTTGTAACGTTTAGGTACTTTCTATTATCCTAAAATAATAAATATCTAATTTCTCCTTTCGTAGGAATTGACACAATTAGTTTGCGATTGGCATTTGCTTTTAGCGCTCTTGCTATTTTTCAAGTGTTAGCGAATGATTAGTATCCTTTTACCTTTTAACTTCTTCATTTGCGGAGTTATCAGACTTTCCGGATAAAAAATCTCATTAGAGTTTATTTGTTCGATAAGTATTTGCATTTTAGAAGTCTACAGTCCTAATTTCCAACAAATCGAGGTCGATTTATCGCAAAAAAATCAAACGCACCCATTTATCAAGATGGCGGAAATATCACATAGGAAATCTTGGTCGACAACTTCAAGTTAAGCTTTGCTGGATCCCCCAAACACCCTAAAAAAGGTGTTTTAAATTTCGGTTCACTTTCCAGCAAAGGCCTTATTTTTGGACATAGTGACTGGACTATTATAAGCATTTGAGGAATTATTTTGGCACAATGTTCAATAAATTTGGGTATCTTATATACATTATTTTTCAGATTAGGGAACCTAAAATAATCTAAAATAGTCAAGTCTGGTGATCTAGGTGGAAATTTTTAACGGTTCAAGGGGAGTTTCACGAAAAGTGTGAGGATTTCCAGCACTCCATAAATTCATATTTTGTGAATTAATATAGCCAGTTAAATACAAGTATACCTCATCAGTAAAGAAAGTTTTCTCAAACGCATCATCGTTATTTCCTAAATTATTGATAAACCAGTTACAGAATTCCAATATAACTGGAGGATCGTTCAGCAGTTCCTGATACACTTGCCACCGGTAAGAAAAATAATGCAAATTGCTTCTTCATATCTTATGAGGTGTATATGAAACATTCAATTGCTATCCTAAATGGCGAACAGATACGTGTGGTTGTTCTTGCACAATTTATCTGGCATTATTAATTATTTTTTCAGTGCGTATCTTTGGTGGCCCACTGCCTTGCTTCTGGTTACACTTCCAGTTTCACGGAAGTTATGGACCATTGCTGATAAAGCATTACTACATTATATTGTATAGCTGCAGCGGGAAACTCCTCGTTTAATTCCCTAAAGGTGTCTTCAATAGAATACATTCAATTTTCATCGACTTTTCTTCCATTCCGAAAGTAACTTTTCAACAAAAACACTTGTTGTGTAAATGCCATACTTAATACAGTGTAAACTTTTGCCTGTCAGATTCACAAATGTTTTCATAAACAAAATGGAATCTGACATCCACCTACAGACTTAAGTTAACACAGGACTAGATTTTCTATCTTTTTTTCCAAGGCCTTCCCTAAGTGAGTTATTGGGAACACACGATATTAAACTAATAGCTGGCCATAGACACACGTTTAAAACCGCCACGAATGTAGTACATCCGTGCAGGTTTTGAACGTGTGCCTATGCGCCACCATAAGCTGGGCATAGACACGCGTTCAAAACTTCCACGAAAAACTACATTCGTGGCGGTTTTAAACGCGTGTCTATGGCCAGCTATTAGCAAGCAGCAAAGGCCGTATGGAAGTAATACGTCTGGTTAGCGAGATTTATCGCCGAATGAACCCGATCTTGTGTTACCGCAAAGTTTAGGTCAAACAGTGGCGCAGTGGTGGTAAATACCACTCGAAACAAGTTTTCAGGTTTATAAAACAGGGGTGCAACAATAAGGAAGTTATCCAAATAACGGTTTCAGTAGGTACTGAAAGAAGCACGAAGATAAAAGCACAATAAAATAGGCCTGCAAACGCATAAATCCTCTGTCAAGCCACGTGAGACAAACAATGCAATTTATACATTTAGGTGTAAAACGACCGTAGAACAGAGCGCCCCAAGAGAAGCGAGAGCACACAATTATACTACCAAAGCTTCGCCATCCGAAATATGTACACCACGATGTTAGATGGAGCCCCATTTGTTATGCGGTCTTGAATGGTTGCAGGTGTCCGTGGCTGCCGAGGATAGGAGCCATAATCTCCGTCAAAAGACCGCTATTTGGTCGAGAACTATGCTAATATTTTGTAATCTTGTGAGTTGTGCTACCGTTGCTCGTTAGAATTTTTCACACTCTCCTGCGACTTATCTTGTTTCCTCGATTTAGATTATATTGTTCCGAGTGCCACCGTATTCGACTGAACCTCTTCAGGCTTCCTCAAACGTCAACTTTGCTGATATATTGAGATGGTGTTAAGCTCACAATTTGGCTCCGAATGCAGTGAGAAATATTGAACAACGTTAATTAAAGCACAGTGTTAAAATATTTTATCTACTCCGGTGGGATAAGTAACTCATTACGTCACTCATTTGACACTATTTCAGCTAGGTAATGAAGCTCATTACACCACTCAGTTTTGTAATGGTTTCATTACGTAACTGAGTTGTTTAATGACTTTTTTACATAATTGAAATAGTGTCAAATGAATGACATAATGACATTTGCCTACTAAAATATTTTTGAAAATGACAGATCTGACATTTCTCTTAATGCACTTTTCTCAATTTTAGACAGTCGTAGATAAAATTTTGTACAATACATGTGTGATAATGCATCATTAATATACTTGTGTGCTTACATAACTCCTGCTACGCACTCGTTTGTAACTTACACGCACGTATATTAATGATGCTGTTATCCCACTTATATAGTAAATAACTATTATTTAATTGCAATTTAAAACAGTAATTGAAGTTATTAAATGCATTGGTAACGAGATGCAAAAAGTATAATTAGAGCAGTGTTTTTCAAACTGTGGGTCACGACCCCCTTGGGGTCGCGAGCTGGTAACCATAAAAAATTTAATAGCAAAAATACAGAAAAGAAAAACAACCAATACAATTATTTAACTTTTATTCGAAATTCGAAAATAAAAATGCACACACACATACTTGTAGGAATTAATGAGAAGCGTGTGCCTGTTTTTCTTTTAATACTTTTTCGAATTGTAGTTCTATATTTGAGAAGCAAATAACAAATATTTTTCTAACTCGAGTTTATTTCTTTTCTTCGTTTTTATATCCACCATTGAAGAAAACGTTAGATCCCACAGGTAGGATGTGGCGAATGGCACTAGCAATTTCAGAGCTTCTTTTGCAAGCGCTGGGTATTGTACGTTTCTTTTTATCTAGAAGACATCAATCTCCTGTGAATGAAATTCCATTTTAAGCATTCCATCAGCAGCAGGAGCAGACTTAAATTTAATTACGGAGGTGATGCTTCAAATGAGAAGCGAAGCAGAAGAACGTGAAAATAGATTGAGAATCGAAGCAGAAGAGCGAGTAGGTTACGTGACCATACTGAAATATTGATTGTGGGAAGATTTCGATAGGATGCAGGTTAACAACAGAAAAGAATTGCAAGCCGAGATCAGTACCTTACAACAAAAATTGGTAAAATTATTGAGTGGTAAAGAATTATTAGTATTATGCAAGGAAGATGCCATCACCATTATAAAAGAAATACACCACACATTTGGACACTGGGTACGTTTTTCAACGTACAATACCAGTCCTTCTCAGGACTAACCAGGAACACCGGAAGACGGGATTAGATCAAAACTCCCGAAACGTTGTGTGATTTATACCCTAGACAGTGGAAAAAGTCAAATATCAAATATAGCAATAATTATAAAGCTTTATTAAAGTATTAATGTTACGAAATCCCTTCGAGTTTCGCATTATAAAACCTAACATTCTGCTAGCTTTATTTATCATTGTGGAGATGTTTTTGAAAACTCATTTTGTTGTCAAACAGTATTTCTAAATCCACTGTCTCATGCTTTCTATTTAAGTTTACACCGGTCATTATATAGTTGAAAGTAATTGGTTGGAGTCTCCTACTATACGTTAAAACAAAACATTTGCTCATATTTAGAGACAATTCGTTTTCAAATGTCCATTCCACTAATCTGCTGAAATCATCATTTAATTCGTCACAGTCATATGTTGATTTAATTGACTTCCACAGTTTAAGGTCGTCTGCAAACATCAAGCATTCAGAATGAATAATACATTTTGGAAAATCGTTTATGAAAATTAAAAATAGCAAGGGGTCTAAATTTGCACCTTGCTGCACACCAGAGTTAACAACGTACTATTCTGAGTTAGAATTAGGTACCAAATACCACATATTGATTCCTATTACTTAAATAAGACCTGAACAGTTATTCTCTGAATGTCATTTTTTTGGCAGTGGTCTATTATGATATGTTTTATCGGACTTTGTCCACTGTCTAGGGTGTATATCACACGACGTTTCCGGGGTTTTGATCTAATCCCGTCTTCAGGTGTTCCTGACTAGTCCTGAGAAGGACCGATTTTGTACTTCTTTAAACTTAAATTCGTGCCTCCCCCGGGGTTTGAACCCGGGACCGCTGATCGCTGTGATCACTAGTTTGTCACTCTTACCACTAGGCCACCAGCGCGGTTATATATTTTAGTTATAAACTTATATATATCTTATCGCTGTGTGCCCAGTAGACTACATTTGTAATTCTCTGTGCAGTAGTGGCATCCAAATAGGCTTTAGTTCTGCGCTAGTCTGGCTAATTGGTTCTACTGCCAGCGCTATGTACGTAGCTTCTTTCAGCTTCCTACGTAACCTGTTTTGCTCTTTAGCTACAATTGATGCGTTATCCCATTGTATGTGGTGGTCTTCGTTCCAGACGTGTTCTGCGACACACTTTAGTTGTTTTCCATAAATTAGGATGTTTTTATTATTAAATTAAACACTATTAGCAACGGATAAGCTAAACGATCTGAGCATGCTTTATTATAAATGAAGGTATTTGATCTACGCCAACCGACCTCTTAGGCTTTAGCCTCTTAATAGCCGTATAAATTTATTTTAAAGAGATTGCATCAATGCTCATTGTATCCAATGAACCCACTGACTCTTCCGATAATGGAAAATCTAGATTAGGTTGCGTCTTTGCATATACCGATCTAAAATTTTCTGCAAATGCTTCAGCCGATTCCGTTGATATTTTTTAGCAAATTTCCATTGTATTTTAGCAAAGGAACATTTAATGTGTTACTTTCTTTTTTGTTTTTTAGAAAAGACCAAAAAGCAGATGGATCATTATTTATATTTTGTTCAATTTTATTTAGATAGTTACGATAGGTAATACCAATTTGACTCCTGACGTTTTTATAGATTAAATGATAACTTTGCTGGCGAAACCTTTTCCATTACTTGTGATACCGCGATTTGATTTTTATCTTTTTGACTATATCTTTATTAGACCATGGCGAATATTTCTTTTTTACAGGCTTAGACTTAGGAATCGAATTGTCTAATGCAATATAAAATAATCGATAATATTCCTCCACAATCACATTTAAATCTTTATATGAATTTTAACTGTTCCAATTTGTATCCCTAAGATTCAAGTATAGTTGATAAAATTTTGCATTTTAGAAATTATATTGTTCACCAGCAAAGCCATCACGTAACGCAACTTCAGAATTAAAATCAATTTCAAAAGAAGGATGATTACCACTATGCTGCAGAAGCGGAGAGTTACAGTCAGTTACTGTCATATTTATGGATGCTAAAACGAGATCGAGAGTGCGGCTGTTACTATTACGTACCTCATTATACTGAGTCAAGTCAAAAAAATTAACAAAATTTACCATGTTATTTTCCAGTACATGCATTCGATAGATCAGGATTCAGGTTCGGTAAAATAAAATCTCCAAGGAGGACCATTTCACCAGCGATAATCTGAAACGTACCATATAAATTCTCAAAAAATACTTTGTAACAGTGGCAGGGCGAAGAGGGGGCATCTACAAATAATTGAGTATTTCCATTATTTATCACTATTCATATATCTTCCAACTCAGTTTCTAATTCAGTTACGCATTCACCATAAATATTGCTTTTTAAAGCTATAAGTACTCCCCCTCCTAACCTTCTCCCTGTAGCAAAATAATTCCTATCTCTTCTAAAGATAGTATATTTATTGTCTAAGGTTTCACTATCTAAAACGTTAGAGTTCAGCCATGATTGTACAATTATAATCACATCATAGTTTTCCGACAGAGCATTGCTGAATAATACATTTGTTCTAATGCCACCAGTGTTCTGATAGTACATACTTAATTCTCTTATACTAGTGGACATCTTTAAAGTCGTTTATGGAATTTATTTTAAATATTTTACTCTCTTCTTTAACTCGCATGAATATTTTACCATTTTTCGTCCATAAAAACTTGATGTTATTACTTTTTTATATTTTGAGTTCGTCCAATATGGGTCTTGATAATCGCATACAAGTGGATGCCGTTTACACAGACTTTACTAAAGCATTTGATAAAGTCCATCATGCCACACTTATAATAAAATTAAATAGTATTGGCATTCATGGCAATCTTCTTCGCTGGATTGAGATTATTACTAAGGTGAAGGTGACTTCTGGAGTTCATCAGGGATCGCATCTTGGCCTTATTTTGTTCCTCGTAACTATATATTAATGATATGGAAAATTGTATCAAGTATTCTAAATTTAAACTATTTGCAGATGATATCAAATTCTACAAAATTATAAATATTAGAGGCGATGCTGAGGACCGTTAGAAAGATATTACCAGCTTTTCCGAATACTGCAATGCTAGTAGACTCTTTCTTAATGTAAGCAAATGCCAGCAAATTTTATTTACGAGAAATAAATATCCAATAACGTTCAATTACGTTATCAACAACTCGAAATTAAAAAAAGTTGACGAAGTGAGAGACCTCAGGGTAATTTTAAACTCAAAACTGCTTTTTGAATCTCATATTAAAACAATAGTAAATAAAGCGCTTAAAAATCTGCGTTTTATATTCAGAATTACTTCTCAATTCACTAATATAAAATGCTTTAAAATACTATATTATTCACTAGTCAGAAGTAGTCTTGAATATGCTTCAATCGTATGCAACCCTCAGTATGCTATTTACATTAATAAAATAGAAAGAACTCAAAAACTTTTTATCAATAAACTGAATTTCCATACACAGTGGTTCTTTAATTCTTATGATCACAACTTAAAGCTGTATGGTCTATTAAGTTTATCCGATAGACGCACTATGCTAGATCTATCTTTTATACATAAAGTGATTCATAACAAAATCGATACGGTCTTGCTACATGATGTCAGTTTCAATGTTCTTCAATATCCGACTCGTAAGCACTCACTTTTTTATCTTCAACTTGTCATTCCAATTCATTTAAAAATGCACCATTATATAGAATTGTGGACTTCTATAATAATTTTTACAGTCATATAGATTTTTTTTCAGTATCTAATACAATTTAAATCTAAAATTACGGCAGAGCTTCACTCTGCTCGTATGTAATCAATGTTTAAAATTTCAAATGGTGTCTGTATATGTCATATTCAACTACTTTTGTATATAGAACAATTATTGTGCTCACTTTAAACTAATTATGAATTCATAATTAGATATATTTTTTTGTTTCGTTTTGTTCTCTGAGTATGTTAACGTTAACCATCTATGTATATATGTGTAATATGTGATGTCTTATCATTGGGATACTATGTATTCTGTTAGACATCCTGTTAAAAATAAAATAAAATAAAATATTCTCTGGCTTTGCTAAATAATTGCTTATTTGGTTTAGTTAATGAATCATTGATGAATACGGGTTCATTTATATCTGCTGGGTTTTTGTAGTTAAAGTTTTCCGGAATACGCTTTAACCTCAGATCACGTTTCACCCGCTTCAACCGCAAAAATTCTTCCTTATCGATACGTCTTACGAATTTTACAATTAATCCGGGGGGTTTGGAAGATTGTTGCGTCCTGGAGCCAAGTCTGTGACATGCATCGATCATACGATCATATCTTGAGGGATGGGGGGTAACTTTGGAAGAGAGAAGGTAAATGTCAAAAATATGTTTAAATATGTCCCCCCATCTTCCTATCACCTCACGAACATTTCATCAAAATACACCGTTTTTGAGATATCACCTTGTAACACTTTAAACAACTCACCCAGTATATGAATGTTGACACTTTGAAACGTACACGGCCGAGTTTGGTTTTATGCAAGACCACCAGCATGTCAACGTCTTAGTTATTATATCATAAGAAAGTAGATACAAGTTGTTGCTATAGAGGCAGTTGATGTTATTTTACTCTATAGAGAATATAATTCATGTATCACGTGACGCTATTTCATCCAATGAGGTGCATGCAAATGCCTAGTTACACATTATCACAGCGGTAGTAATTTATTTTTGTAATTGTTTTTAGGGGTGATCATAACTGGTTGTGATTTTTTTCTTAGATTGGCACTGTTAGTGTTGGTTACCCTGCTGTCAATTTTAAGTCCGTGTCAAATTCGACGTTAGCAGGTTAGGTTTTGTGTCAGTTTGTGTCAAAACTGACGGAAAATCTAACCTGCTAACCTCGAATTTGACATAGACTTAAAATTGTCAGCAGGGTAACCAACATTAACTGTGCCAACCTAAGAACAAAAAGTAAATATTTGATATTTTGCATTTCATTCAATATATTCTCTTTCCAAATATAATTCGTGTAATGATTAATGATCGATGATTTTTTACTCGTTAAAACCGAAACAACAAATTTAACTCGTGCTACGCACTCGTTAAATTTAGGTTCCGGTTTTAACTCGGAAAAAATCATCGATAATAATCATTCCACTTGTTATATTACAACTGAATATATAGTATGATCAAAAATTAATCTCATCTAGTATGGCTGTGGAAGGGCAAACCAACGCCTTCAAAATTGGCTTACACAGTTATATTTCATTCAAACTGTCAAATTTTATTATTAAATATTCTTTTTATCCATCTTATTGCAATATTATATTGAAATAAGTGAATTTGCACTTAAAAGTAATGTAATTGTCCAACAAATAAGCTTGCGCCGGTCGAATAGACACTTCATCTTAAATCTATACAAAAAATAAGTATAAAAATTTATATTTGATGACAGTGTCCATTTCAACTGAAAACGTAAAAACTGTTTTCTGGAGTCGCTTAAAATATTTGCTACTTATAGTTGTGTTACAAAGCAAATAGAACTAGACTATATATAAAGCTGTAATTACATTAATATCCTCTTCTAACAAATTAGGTTTATATATTAATGCTTACTGACATATCTACGCCTTCGCACATTGTCATTTGATACTGTATAGCTTCAAGAATGAAAATGAACGTGGAAACAACGGTGCCAATGCCCAGCAAATAAAAACTCCCTTGGGTGTCGCTCAAGGATAAAGCATGGTGCTCTATTTCTACTTGATAACTTGAGTAGAAGTTAGACATGTATCGAACGTTAAGGTAGTCGAACATTTCACTATGCCAGTGAAGAATCAAACCGTGTTCGAAAACTCTAGAAATATATATATTGAAGAGTTTAGTAAACGGGGAATCCTTCTGTAGAGGAACTATAACGTATGTGTTCATAAAACAATCTTGCAGCGCCTTTAGATTGTTTTTCGAGTAATCGTCAAACATTTCTGTGCCATGCACATAGTTGGAATCCACGACATCTACTGCTAAAGCAATGTTATCATAATAAATTCTATTGTTGAGTTGTTTCAAGCTTCTGTTGACTGTTTGCAAATTTACTAACGCCCTAACGGATTGATCAAAGGAGTTTTCTACAAAAAGCACATGGTCCGGGTCTTGGGTTTCCCAGTGCACATTTTGCTCCAGCAGGTCTTTAAAATCTGTAATGGGTGTCTGATATCTTGGGTATGTTAACAAACTGGCAAATCCAGCCGAATACATGGTGATAAGGAGCAATGACTGGATGCACAGCAAGGTAAGGATAAATCTCATATGATTCAGATATGTAATTCTCGTAAAGTATCTCAAAGACCCTATGGTGTAGGATCTAATTATATCTAGTACAATTAAGGTAAAGTCTAAATAGGGATGATAAGCAATTTTCATTTTACTGTAGTAGACTGCCAGTAGATGGAGAATAATTGCTATGAATGGCATTGTGAATCCAATCAAAATCCATAACTTTTTTCCCAGAGGTTGAAAAATGTAGTAGAACTTAGGTAATTGTTTTGGCTTCGGGACTAAAAACGTAGCACACGACTGACCGTATTGGTTCGATGTATCAATATCCCACTCAGTAACATACATCAACCAGTGCGAACAGAGAGAAATGTCGCTTGCTGCTGTAGCTACATCGTTCACCATAGTTGTGTATATGTCATCAACATCATCGAATGAGTAGATAGTGAATTCCACCGGCCAGTCTTTTAAAAGCTCCCTAAAAATTCGATACTCTAGACCGTCATACACTTCACTGTAAGAATTGTGCAATATGAATGGTGTACAATTGAATACAGATATTCTAAAGCTGCCGTTCTCTGATTTATGGTTAAATCTTGGCACCCATCTAATTTCTTCGAAATCTTCTTTTTTAACAGGTCCGGTGTAGTTTCCCGAAATCAAAATCTCTTTGTTTCTTAATGTTGTCACTTGTAGTAATTCTGTAGTACTTACATCTTTTTCAAGAACATTATAATTTAAGTCTTCGGGAATCAATTGAATTAACGTAATATCGTTGCCTTTGACGTCAACGCAGTATGCAAACAGTGATATTGAAACATGTCTTTTTCCACTAAATAAGACAAGTATTCTTTTGTGAGGTTTAAACTTCACCACCGTGTTGTTTTGAAGTACACTTGTTAAAAAATATAAATTCCCAGCAGTAACTAAGTAACCACTACATTCTGGCAGGTTTGTAATTGTATTTGCAGAATTTGGATTCAGCACAATTACTGGTACCTGTAACCTTAGCATAGCCTTTTCCAAAATGTTTGAAATAGTATTTCCATTTGTTATGAAGTAAATACAACAACTTTCTTTAAATGCATGTTCAATTATGTCTTCTAGAATCTGATTAATTTCTGCCCTATTTAAACAACTGCAGGTTAAAAGGAAAAAGGCCTTTAAAACATTGGAGGATAGCATGATGAGTGTTTTATTCTAATTACGAGTCCTGCTCGCTATTGATTGAAATGAATGATGAATTATACCAGAATTTTTGACTTTAATAACACATTAGGTTTGTTGGTTTTTAGTGCATTGTAACTAGAGCATAAACTAATATTGGTGGATGCATCAAAAGCAATTTCCTAAATCGAGCATCTGTGCATCTTTCTATTGACAATCATGGGACGTCATTCAAGTACGCCAATTTACAATTATTTAATCTATACTAATATTAGTAGTTAATGTCTAGTTACAAACAAGTAATGTTTTACAGCTCTCCCAAAGATCACAAAAATAGCTTCCATGTGTAATTTATTACATAGCACATAAAACATTCTTAATATATTTCCAGTTATTTTGTTTTGTATTTCATGTACTTCATAATTATATAGTGCCACACTGCTATGTTCATTTCTTATTTTTGTATGTTAGATATTAGTTTTATTATGCAATGAGCAAGTTAAATGTAAACAAACAAAATGTTATTCTATTACCAGAATTGGTGAAGAGCCTATAAAGATAAACATGATTTATTACTATACAACTTGTGCACTTTCTTGAGCAGTGCGAATATCTCTCATATGAGCAGATGAAACCAGTTACACATTTTTATCATCTAATAGAATACCTGAATGAAGTATATATTATGCAAGCTTTGGGCATACAGAAGACAACACTTTTTATTCGATTTTGACAGATAAAGATCATTTGATACCAAATTAATTCAAAAGGGTCTGCAAGCTTTGTTTCGCTAGTGCAATGCTGGTTTATTGCAGGAAGTTAATAAAAAGTGCTTTGGCTAATTAAGAGTGGGGTCCACTATTGATGTAAAACTTTGCACAAACTGTCGAAAGAAAACAATAAACAACCAGCTTTCACGGCAGAGCCTGCTTTTGATTCCTTATGGGTCACGGGTGGAGCAAGGGGATCAGCCCTCGTATTTCGACGCTCTCTTTTTCCATCGATTGCAGTTCTATTTCCTCTGTAATTGATGGTTTATTGATGATGAAATATACGGCTGTAATTAGTATATGGGGTTCTTCTTTACTGACAATGTCTAACATGGTGTTGTTCGATGCATAGTTCTTGGCAGTAATTATTCTTGGTGCAATTACTTTGTCTATTTCTGGTACTATAATAGCATTGTACTGTGACTAAAATGAACATATAATACGGTTTGGAAATATAAAATAGTCAAAACATTAGTGGAATGGGAACTCAAATGTGATATAGTCAAGCTTAGGAAAACGGTGTACCGTAAGGCTCCGTGCTCAGTGTCACACTACTCGTAACGGTAAATGACGGTGCAAAAAAGGTAGCATAAAGGCTAGAAACGTAATTAAACCACAATGTGTGGTATATACATTGTTGAATTAAGAATAAAAAGGCATTCTAAAATTTGAGATCAGAAAACAGGACCGTATTTTAAAAATGAAGTTGATGATGGTTGCTGTAAAACAAAACGTCTATAGAAAAATTGATAACGTAATTTTTAAGTCCATCAAAAGTTGCTATAACAAGTTTTGTCAGTTTTGCTCTAACTTTAATATTAACGCAAAAAAATAAAAAAAAAATAAAAAAATTTGGTTTTTAAAGATAACTCAAAAATGATCAAAGATTTCTAAACATCCTGTTTAGTTCTTTAATTATTAATCCCATTCAATTAAATTTGTATCTCTTACTATTACCGAGATCCTCATACCGGCACTCCTTATCTTGGACACACTGTATATACAGGGCGATTCAAATTCGAGGCTAACCTAGAGGATTTCGAAAACGGTAAGAATTAGAGAACCACCCCTCTAACTCTTGCCGTTTTCGAAATCCCCATGGTTAGCCTCGAATTTGAATCACCTTGTATACTAAATTTGATAGAAGCAAGGGCATGTGGGATATACTATATTTCCATAATTTCTCCCAACACTGTATAATAACGGACTCCGAATAGTTCTGGGAGCATACAGAACAACTCAAAAGTATCGCTGTCATCATTAGTTGTAAAAAACAGCAGTTATAGTACCATCTTTTTCGTCTTCGTCAGCCGTTTTCCACTGTTCAGATGTAGGTCCTTCTAATATTTTTCCATATACCTCGGTTTTGGACAACGCTATTCTAGTTTAGTCTTGCCATTTTTTAAATATCGTCAGCCTATCGTGATTGAGGTCACCGTGTACCTCTCTTTTTCGACCATAGTCTTTATCTTATTAAGTTTTCCACTGTACTTGGTCTCTTACTACTTGTCCAACTAATCCCATTTTGTAAAGATATATTTTGGCGACCCTGACTCACCTTGTCTTATGCCATGTTCCTACATAGAATGAAGTGCCCGAACTCCAATGTTGTCTAGTATGCATATGTTAGTTTGCCGGTCCCTCAAACTTATTTTTAAAGGTTTACTTTCTATTGCTCTTTGGTCTTCTCCAGTATTGATCTTGTGGGAACCCAGGTCCCCACTCTATATGATAAGGGAAAGTTACACTGTTCTGACTTCAGATGTAAAGGAATATCCATTTCCATTACATTTTTTTAAATTTTCCATATGCTGTTTGGGTTTGTCTTACGCTTTTATTTATTTCTAGTTCTTGATTTGCTTTTACACTAGTGATAGTCTGGCATAGTTAGTCGTACTTATCTACTCTTCCAATCTGGTTGTTTTCTATTCTCTAATGTTATGCTTCCTGCAAGTGCAAGTGAAACCTCGCTCTGGATGAAGCAATATTTACACTAGTAATCATACTTTCTCTTTCCTCTTTTGTTTCCCAAAGAGTACAATGTCGTCTGCAAATCGCATATGATGCAGTAGCTCCTCTGAGATGTTCAATTCTCTGTATCAATTTTTTTTTGTAGTCAACGAATGCTATCAACAGTGGCACATTATATTTTGTTACCTTCTTAATTAGCACTATAACAACATTAATAAAAAAAAAATATCATTCCAGTAATTAGCACGGAATTTATCAAGTTCTTCACTATCAAGTAAAGTACTTTTGCATTTTAAAATTATTTTCTGAAAGTTAGGTAATTATTTCGTAATTTTTACCGTCCAACATGAGCTTTACGACATGACTTTAAGATTCAAAACACCAAATAGTTAGTTACACATTAAGGACGATATAAATCGGGAAAAATACATAGATCCGTTGCCTCAACTATGCTACCATGTGCTGTATAGTCGACGTCAAGCTATTTGGTTTACGGATTACAACAGGCTTATTACCAGGGGACGGACTCGGTAAAGTCGTTAAATTGCCATTACCGTTTCTATTATGTGTAATAGTTACATAAATGCAGGTACTTTCCATCAACAGGTGGTAATAAATTTAGGTTTAGAAGATAGTTATAGTGATGGAGACTACTTTGACCAATTAGAACAATTAGGTGCAAGTGAACAATAATTTAAATTATAAATTTTTTGTTTTATTACTATTTTTTAATAATTTGTAATTTTATTAATGTAATAATTGTGCCCCATATATAAATAATTACTTAAATTCTGTAATGTTAAAATTGTAAACTGTTCAAACAAAAATCAAATTTTTAAAGCCGGTTCTGTAAATTTACGTTCTGTGAGCGCCTTTAAGTGGATTACAAGGTATTACAACTTTCAGCTGTAGAAGGTCAAAACCAAATAGCTTGACGTCGACTATAACAAGGTTACCGGCTAAGCTTCAGTGGCAGGGTTGGTTCAATACCATGCTAATTAGGACGACGACCGGTTAAATAAAATAAAGATGTCAGCATGCACAGACACCACCACTATTTTACTTGGAAGATGAGAAAACCTACTAAAAGTGAAAAGATGAGTCTCTTTTTAAAGATACCTGCTGTGCATGATGCCAGCTAGCGTACAGCTTCAGTGAACTTACCTTTCGTTAATGTGCCCCAACTCCCCTACATTCCTTACAAAAAGAAAACATAACACATAATACAAAATTCGCATGAAACTTTGAGATGTACGAAATAATAACGCACGAATAATTAATTAAATTAGAAATATTAACTTGAAACAGGCATGTGAAATATTTGTACAAACATGAAAACAAATAAAAGGGTTAGTAGCTTTAACATTACTTGACATCGAAACGGTTTGACATGAACAAGGTCCACTTTCAAAAATCAAATCAGCAATCTTTAAAAGAACAATAAAAATTTACATAATTGACTTCAGCAACGTTCATGGAGAATACTTCCCAAAATCTAAAAATACATACGCTCATGTGGCAAGTTGATTATACATGTACTGAGTGATGCCGCAGCAGAATGATTTAAAAACACACTTTAACAACAAAGAAAATACTTGATTTGGAGAATTCGGGGACCGTTAAAATTACTATTCCTTGAAGATGCTAGCCAGTGGCAAAGCGGTGACTGCTCAATAATTTTGGCGGTACGGGAATGGAGGCTTCGACAAGCCGAAATCCGGGTGCCAACGAGCGGAAATGTTTGATCCTCAAACGAAGATTACTGGAAGGTGCCATCGACGATATTTGCAGTAT
>CALNHX010009591.1:0-48370 GCA_940337035.1 Agriotes lineatus | reverse complement strand
TTTGCGCAAAATTCAAAATTTTAAAATGATAATATTTTATTAATGGTCTTAGTTTTCTTTAAACCAAATTTTGAAAAGAAGTGCTTTTTATAGTGACACAATCATGAAAGGTTACAAAAAATTCCATGACTGCCCTTTTGAAAAATATTTTTAAAAATTGCACCAATATATGCAAATGGTCCAGTTCATTTGTAGAGCAGTATATTATAATAAATTAGTTTCTAGGTTTGTTGCAAATGTTAGAGTTTTTTTAAAGGCAAGCAATGGGCATGCTCCATTAGTTTCCGAATAATAAGTTGCACCTAGAGACTTATCTTTATTGTATTTATTTGAAAATAAACTTTTTATTCCAAATTACCGAAACATAGTTTCACATTGCATGTTTTAAAGTTAAAAAAATGAAAATTTTAAGTGATCTATTTTGTCTTAGTCAAATACCTTGCTTAAGTAACTTACACTTAATCTAGTCGAATCGCAGTATTAGCCGAGGGCGTTTGTGCTTCATTTCTGCATTCTCCTAGTACTCCCGTAATCGGTTGACCAGGAGAACGACAGAGTTCCTGGTGTAGAGGAGACTGAATAAGCGAGAAAATGCTGAAACACTTATCTTTAACGTGAAACAAATGGCAACAGCGCCGGAGGTCACAGCGTGCGAATAATGTTATATATTGTAGGAGGTGAGAGCGATCCAATCATACAATCTAAAATATTAGAGAAAAGTGTTACCCCTCGATAGAAACCTTTATTACCCACTCTCCCCTTAAGTCAAATACGTTTTTAGTTTCCTTATATCCTGGTGCATATATAAGGAAACTAAAAACGTATTTGACTTAAGGGGAGAGTGGGTAATAAAGGTTTCTATCGAGGGGTAACACTTTTCTCTAATATTTTAGATTGTATGATTGGATCGCTCTCACCTCCTACAATATATAACATTATTCGCACGCTGTGACCTCCGGCGCTGTTGCCATTTGTTTCACGTTAAAGATAAGTGTTTCAGCATTTTCTCGCTTATTCAGTCTCCTCTACACCAGGAACTCTGTCGTTCTCTTGGTCAACCGATTACGGGAGTACTAGGAGAATGCAGAAATGGAGCACAAACGCCCTCGGCTAATACTGCCATTCGACTAGATTAAGTGTAAGTTACTTAAGCAAGGTATTTGACTAAGACAAAATAGATCACTTAAAATTTTCATTTTTTTAACTTTAAAACATGCAATGTGAAACTATGTTTCGGTAATTTGGAATAAAAAGTTTATTTTCAAATAAATACAATAAAGATAAGTCTCTAGGTGCAACTTATTATTCGGAAACTAATGGAGCATGCCCATTGGTTGCTTTTAAAAAAACTCTAACATTTGCAACAAACCTAGAAACTAATTTATTATAATATACTGCTCTACAAATGAACTGGACCATTTGCATATATTGGTGCAATTTTTAAAAATATTTTTCAAAAGGGCAGTCATGGAATTTTTTGTAACCTTTCATGATTGTGTCACTATAAAAAGCACTTCTTTTCAAAATTTGGTTTAAAGAAAACTAAGTCCATTAATAAAATATTATCATTTTAAAATTTTGAATTTTGCGCAAATGTTGATAGCACATTGCAGACAAAGTATGCCAAATCGGTGCTGAACATTTTAAACTTTCCGAGGAGACTAAATGAACTATTAATTAACCTTTTTTTGTGATTCCTTTTATTTTTGTGAAATATAGTTTTTGTATAATTTTATTATTTTTTTATTTTATGAATATGATTTTGTTAATTCTTCAGTTGAGATTTGAGGATAGTGCAATTAAATATGCTTAGTATGCGTATACTATAAAACAAAAGCTTTTATATACGTATATATATATTTTATGACGTAATGTAATAAATACAATTTGTATGGGTGGTCCAGTTCATTTGTGGAGCAGTATAGTTAGAAATAAATGAAAATTAACACATTATTTTCATAGATCTCACTTAAGATGACGATTGAAAAATTATTCAAAAAGAGCGCTATTATCGATTTGGTGCTTTTTTAAGAAAGCGCGGCGTGAAATGTACAAGGTTTCTCCAGTTTTAATTGCTATAATTTGTTTAAAAAGGTTTAGATCTAGCGGATAATACCATTTTCTACATCTTTTGCAAAGATTTTCTGTGCTCAATGTATCTAATTTTGAATATCTCAACTTTAGTAGACACGCTTAGCACAGAAAATCAATACAAAGGATGTAGAAAATGCTATTATCCGCTAGATCTAAACCTTATTGAACAAAAATGATGGCTATTAAAACTCGAAAAACTTAGTATATTCACGTTGTTCTCTGAATGTCATTTTTTGGCAGTGGTCTATTATGATATGTTTTTCGGACTTTTTCCACTGTCTAGGGTGTAAATCACAGAACGTTTCGGGAGTTTTGCTCTACTCCCGTCTTCAGGTGTTCTTGGTTAGTCCTGAGAAGGACTGATATACGTTTTTCTACGTAAATTGGTGCCTCCCCCGGGGTTTGAACCCGAGACCGCTGATCGCTAGTCTGTCACTCTAGCCACTAGGCCACCGCCCTGGTGGAGTAAGTTTTGCATCTCAATTTGATTGATTGCTCGTAATCTTACGGCATTCTGTTAATAATCTTCCAAATTCCCTCATATTGTTGCTACACGTATAGACACACTTTTCATTTTTGTGTTTCTGCAGATACGAGTTTCCAAAATAGGTTATCAACAAATCCTTTTTCGCAGCAAACGCAATATCATCCCCTCTCATCATATCAAACACCTTTTCCTTCACTTCCAATCGAGCTAAGGTATTTATTGCTTCCAGCTTGCACGCGGTGAATGTTTGTGATTTCGAAAAAGTGTTAGAAACACTTTCTTTATGTATGTCGTGAGTGCATAATTTTACATGCCTTCTCAGATAAGATTTTTTATAGAAGCCCTTGCACTGCGTGCATGGATAATACTGGGGATCTTGGTCCTGGCTTTTGTTGTTGTCATCCAAATTCCTGCGTGCGGGCACAGTATCACCGTCGATATACAGCGTGTTTTAAACGAAGTGTGCACTATTGCTAACTTCTTTATTATTGGACGTACGATATCAGTTAAATTAGCAAACTAGTAGCATTTTTTCTGTTGATTAGAATGACGAAAACAGAAAAATAATTGAACATCGCCTTCTCGAGAAATTTGGAAAAGTTATTTTTGTTAAATGTAATACCCTGTATATTTTTATATAAAACGATTGAAAATCGCGATCTAAACATAAAAGTTCATATAAGGTGCGGGCCTAAAACTGAAAATGACCGAGTTATTCCAATTATTTACTTTTAGACGAGGTAGCTGTGTATCCATAAAATAAAATTTGTGTTTAAATAAACATTGTAAATAAATCTAAATAACATCATTTATTAGACAATTAAAAAACAACTTACTAAAAGAAAAAACCTATTACCAAAAAAAACAATTTTATGTACATCTGTCAGAAATACACAGCCACCTCGTCTAAAAGTAAGAAGTTGTAATAACTCGGTTATTGTTAGTTTTAGGCCCTCACCTTATATGAACTTTTATATTTAGATCGCGATTTTCAATCGGTTTATATAAAAATATACAGGGTGTTCCATTTAACAAAAGTAAACTTTTCCAAATTTCTCGAGAAGGCGATGCTCAATTGTTTTTCGGTTTTCGCCATTCTAATCAACAGAAAAAATATTAATATGTATTTGGGTTTTTCTCAACTCCCGGTTTCACCCGAACAAAATCTTTATGATCTATTTCGCTTTCAACAGCGTTGTCATAATCATCGCTCTCAGTCTCGCTTGTGGCTAACGCATCGCTGTCAATTTGAAAATCCTTATCGTTTATGTCATTATTAAAGGATGCTGAAAAAACATCTGACTGATATCCTTCTGCATTGTTGTGCTGTGTTATCAAGAGGGCGTTTGAACCACCCAAGTTATGCATCTGGGAACAACGCATTGTAATTTATTTCCCATAGATTTCAACTTTTACTTGAAACAGTCAAAGACTAAGCTAAAAATAAATCATAAAAATGTGAGAATGAGAACGAGAAAGAGCACGAGCTAGAAAGAGAAAGAGATAGAAATATTAGGTTGACGCACACAGCATCCTTTTGTTATGTTATCCTTTCCATTTTTTTTAAAAAACAGTGCTTTCGAAAAGTAGTCTAGAAATTCGATAAAATTGTTGCAATTTTTTTTCAAAATTCCTGAGACGTGTTAACAGATTCTTCGCAGAAACTTATTGAACTGAATTTTATTGTCAGATACTTCGCACCGAAATTTATTTTTGTCTGGACACCTGCACAGAATTATTTATTGTCAGAACTTTATTTTCGTCTGAATATCTACACAGAATTTGTTTATTGTCTTGATACCTATGCAGAAATTCATTTTTGTCTCCAAACTGGCGCAAAAATGTATTCTTGTCGCTCAAACTCCTGAGACATGCCAACAGATTCTGTTGAAATGCATTTATCTGCAAACGTCACAAAAGTGACAACTTATGTGTCTTTATTGACAAGGTAAAAGTGTCACTTTATCTGCTTAAACAGATAAAATAGCAACTTTTGCGTACTTTATGTGCCTAAGCACATAAAATAGTTGCTCTCTTTCTTTCTTTCTTTCTATGTTTGTTCGCTATCTCCTCCGAAGATACTGGACCGATTAAATTGTATGATGGCTTAAAATTTTGCAAATTTTTAGACTTAGATCGTAGGCCGGTTTTTATTTTCAAAAAGAGTACGAAAATTTTTTTATTTAATTAAATCCTTTAAGCAGCGGAGCGGAGCATCTGTCGCCGTGGGTTAGGCGTGACAGTTGCTGTGGCCGTGTGCTATTAGCGCGGGTGATTCAGTATGTTCATATATCATTATAATAGCTCGTTATTTGAACAAGAGAGGTTGGCGCAGGGGTACAGAGCTCGCCTGTCACGCGGGTGGCCAGGGTTCGATTCCCGGCCGATGCATCCTTTTTTTTAAATTTATAGTAATGAAATTTACCTGAATACGTTTGCGGATAAAATAGTATATGATATTCGGAGTAAAAGTGACTTTATGTGGCTTATCTGAATTATTTGCCTCACTAACGTTCGGCTAAATAAACTTCAGCTTCGCCACATAAAGTATCACTTTTCCTCCTAATAATATAATCTACTATTTTTTGTGATGCTTTTTGAATTTTTTGGGTTATTTTCGTGACAACGGTAAAGTCTTCGATATATTTTTTTAATCTGAACTTAAATTTTTAATTGAGGATTTTGAAAGACTGCACGTACTTTTTCTACATACAGTAAGGCAATGTAGAAGGTATGCTGCAAAAGAATTTTTTTGAGATAAACTTCACTGTTCTTCATTTGAAACATTACTTCCGGTGTTATAAGCCGCACTTCCATTCGGATTCTGTCGTTTAAATAATCTACATTATACGAAGTCGTAGAAGGAACATTTATTAGATTTTTCATTTTTCAGAATTATGTATTTAACAAACACCCTTCAACCCCTTCGACAAAACAACCCCTAAATAACCTAAATATTAAAAAGCTTGCAGGTCACGGTGGCTTTATAGTACTAAGACTACCTCGTCTGACCGTTGTATATATTTTCCCCCACCCCAACTCCTTTTTAATGAGACAACCCCTAAATCTTGAACAACTGCAGATAAGGGTAACCCGGTTATGTTCTGCTATACGCCATTTACCACAGGAACAGCGGCTGAGTGTTCTGGGATTCCAGAAATTGTTCACTAGAAGACTGCGAGGTAACTTAATCGAGACCTATAAAGTCTTGAATGGGTATTATTCTGTGCAAATTAACATTTTTCTAATTAGTAATGATGAGAGATTGCGTGGACATAATTACAAGTTGGTGTGCGAAAAACTTCGTATACTGTGTCGACAGCACAAATAGGGTTTTTTTTACATGGAACGGTCTCGATAGCAATGTTGTGAACTCATCTTCAGTTAATTTTTTTAAAAACGCATACGATGAGCTGAATAGTAAACAGTTTTTTAAATTTATGAGTATGTTCAATATTTGAATCCGATATGTACGTAGAATATTAATTTATTTATGTTATGACTTTGTTTTGAGGTCGTGCAGCACCTTTCTATCTAACAGCATTATATTTTACCCTTTAACCTCACCTTCTTTTGAAGAAAACATTCCCTAAATTTCGAGACTATTACAAATCTTGCAGGTTACGATGGTTTTATGGCCCTAACGCAATGTTCCCTTTGACAGCATAGTTTCTTACCCCCCATTTGGGAAAAATTGGGGTAACCATTTAAAACAAAACTCAATGACGTCAACGTTGCTACAAAAATGGCCAAAAAAATTCAAAACCTACATCAAAAAGTGGCATTTGAACAGAATCTCTTGGCATGTCTCTGCGATTTTGAATTTTTTTTTAACAATTTTATCGAACCTATACATTACTTTCGAAAGCACTGTATAACTTTAAATCTCTTAATGCCCGCGATGACCCACAAATACCTGAATATTTCCTGCTGGAGTTTCCATTGAGGAAACAATGTTGACCTGTACGGTAACGGCACTTGTCGAAGACGATGTTGTGGATTGGAAATCTCTGTTACAAAACCATTGCTGGTTTCGTCGATACCAAGTCGCACAACATTTGTACTAGAATAGTGAAGTTAGAAATGATAGTTTGTGAACTACGGTTAAATACTCACATAAGACGGTGCAAAGTATCTTCCATTCATGAAAACAGTTTCACTGGCAAACAAAATATTCAATGACATATTGCAGTTTTCCTGTTCTTCCTAAAACGGCCAGTTGTTTGTACCTATCTCTGCGCTTAAGAGAACGATTACTTTTACTACGATGTTGCCAAATGTAGGAGGCGATAAAGAGCGATGTTTATCTATAATTGTTGCGAAAATATGGAGGAGGTAACAACGTGCCAAGTATAAATACACGCAAACGACCGTAGCGCTCGTGGCGAAGGGCTGAACTGAAGACGAATATGTTTCGACAAACAACGGATCTTATGACCTCCATCAGAAATTTGAGAGGTAGATAGCTGCCAGTTAGTCTAATGTCACACTCTTTTATTTCACAGGATACGTTATCACCTCCGAAACCGGAGGTGGTAACGTCATATATGAGGTCACAACGTAGGCTGTTTATATAAAACGGAGGCGTTAAGGTATAGGTTATGAATATATATATATATATATATATATACACAGGAAGATAAATTTTGACTGGGAAAGGGGTTGAACTAACGCCGTTCTCAGTACTTTGGCAAAATAAGAGCTAATAATGGTTTGTTGAAATAAAACCACTTGTTGATAAGGCCTTATCAACAAGTGGTTTTATTTCAACAAACCATTATTAGCTCTTATTTTGCCAAAGTACTGAGAACGGCGTTAGTTCAACCCCTTTCCCAGTCAAAATTTATCTTCCTGTGTAACAACCACCGAGCTGTGAAAAAATATGACTCTATATATATATATATATATATATAGCACTACTTAACTAATTAAGTTCGTAGCTCATAGTTCACCCAGGTTTGTTGCCGTTCGTTGCTTCTCTCTGACTGCTTAATTCTAGCATCTAAATTCACGAAACAATCAATGTAATGCGCCCAATTTGCGCCCTCCTTGAGACCAGGGCTCTATAAGATTTTTAGTTCTTAAAACGTATTTTTGGCGATTTTTCAATAATTCACCGGGTGTTTTCGAAAGAATCCCTCAGTCAATGATGGATCGAGCAGACGCTTACACTGTGTACGAAGGAGGTAATTTTCAAGAATTATTTTAAGAAAATATTGGTATTTTATTTGTAGCACCAGTTACTACTAATTTTAAGAAATGTCCCAAAATATGTTTGTCGTCTTATCGAGTGTAGTTGGTAAACTCGTTCTATTAACAAACAAAAAATGGAAATAGCTTTACTCCCTAGCAGGTGGACTTTGTGACACTAAGCAATTTTAAAAATCATGGGAAACTAGGGGTGAAAATATCCCAACGTTCCTAATAATACAGAAACAATAAAAGTAAACTCTTGGTAATGCAAATTACATCAATTTACAAATGAAAAAGAAACATTATCACCGGTGGAATTCGATCTTCAGCATTTGCGAATGCGATTTGAACGCTTTAACATCGGTCGCACGCGGTCACCCAGGACCCTTCGCCTCTGCGATCTAGCTGCATTAAACGCAACGCACTTATTAGTTGCCCTTTATAATAATAATAACAAACGTTTATTTATGCTATGTTTACATATTATCTGTTACAATAAACCAAAAAATCTAACGGCTTAACAAAAAAGAAATTAGTTAATAAATTGAGCAAGTGATGGGTGTATATCATAACTAGAAAATAAAACAACAGCAATTTATTTTCACATATAATCTCATAAGAGCATTAATTCTTTCCGGAAATTTTTTTGAGTGCGGTCTAACAACGTCGTATTAATTTGCCCGAGCGGGACGCGAGGGCAAATTAGGACGTTGTTGGGATGCACGAAAATAATTTCCGGATATGAATTAATGCTCGAATGCAGATTCGGTAAGAAAATCGTAACGCCACAGACCCTCACAGTTAGGTTGGTCTACCTACAAAAAATTTCCAAGAAATTTTTTTATTGTCTTGGTTACGGCTCGTGAACTAATTTTTCTATTGGTCATTAATGAGTGTCGTACGATTTTCAATATAATAAGTTTTATCATAACATGTACCGATTTTTATATCTATATTTGAATTCTTTTACAGTAATGGCATTTTTTATTTCATCATCCAAATCATTAAACAGAATAAATCCTTTTTTTTTACCAAAGAGTTACTAGTTCTTACAGAAGATGACCGATCTACGTGAAGATTGTCTGACTGCCTAGTAAAGTGGTTATGAACCTCCTTATTGTATAAGACGAAAGAATCAAAATAACTTGGAAGGAGTCCATTAACTATCTTGTAAATACATGTCATGGTTAAAAATATGTGCCTTTCAGATACCGAAAACCATTGCAAAGCGGAAAGCATACTATTAATTGCAGTATATCTATTTACGAATAGTAAAACTCTCATTCCCCTATTTTGCAGCTTCTGGAGGACACCAATTTGGGAATTATTTAATAAAAACAACACTGAAGGACAATAATCGAAATATGGTTGAATAATGGTGTTGTAAATAATTACCTTAGCTTGAAAAGAAGTCATTTTGGCAATTCTAGTGAAAAAAAATAGTATTTTACTAATTTTCTTAATTGTATATTCAAAATGCTTGGCAAAAGAAAGTGTGTTGTCCAATACAACTCCTAGATATTTGTATTCTTTTACAAAGTCAATTTTCACATTGTCAATCAGCAAATCAATACCAGTCCAATCAACTGCTACAATTTCAGTACTTTTACCAAGTATCATAGTTTTTGTTTTTTTAACATTTAATTTAAGTTTATTAATATTGAAATAAGTGGATATCCTAGTCAATTCAGTATTCATTTTGGCAATTGCAGTTTCGAGGCCCCTGTCACAAGTAAGCAATAAAGTGTCATCCTTTTTGTCTCTTACAACATTTATCCTGTATATGTTGGGTCCCAGTTTCGTCAAGGACAAAGCCTGAGGTGTGTGTATATTACTACTGTTATCTATTTCTCAATTAAAGTAAAATTTAAAAAAAATACAGGTGGTTACCCTGTATATGTTAGCTTCAAAATATACCTATTTTCGAGAAGAATAAAAAGCTTTGTGCAAAGTATTACTTTTATTTAAGTAATAGTTCTTCCGTCAAAGCAAATATACACAACATTTTATTTGTTAGGGTACTGACTCTGTATAAATTTGACCCAAATTTTCTCGGTTTTATGCCAGGAAAGCATATAACCCGCATACTAAGTGTTGTATTCCTTCAACAAATAGTTTCTGAGTTATACCGGCAATAGACAGACAGACAGACAGCCGAAATTGAGAAAACCTGCCTTTCGTCATCTAGGGACCCTGAATCGTGAAGGTTTGAATGAATCCCGTATGGTAATTTCATCGCAACTACAGTACTTCCTTCGTCTAAGGTCTTATTACGTTACATGTTAAGCCAATTGAAATTTGGTATTCCTAGAACAATATAAGTTCAATTTACGATTTTCTATGACCAGTCAGATAACAACAAATTTTGTGCAATATTTACATTTCCAACGGCGTGTGCACGAGTAAAGAGGTAATATATTGGGTGCAGGCGAACATGTTTTTAGATGGATTGTGCATGTTTTCTTTTGTTTGGCAGTATAGTTTGCTAATAATTATTGTGTAAGAAGCGAAAAATATGTCTGCAGGAAGTACTATAGATCACAGAATACAATACGGTAAATATAAAATTTATTTATTCCATAACTATAAACAACTGTCTTAATCAGATGATATTGGTTCATGAAAATTATTTATTAATTTCAATTTGCTTGTTACAAACTATATACTAGCACCGAGCTATCTAAATACTACTAAAAGCAAACTAATATGTAACAAAAATGCATATTGAAAGCAAATGAAAAATTAATGTATGTAATGCAATTACAATTAATTTATTGGGCGGTAATTGGTAATGAGTAATTAATTAATTTTTGAAAGTAATTAATTTTTCCAGCACTGATTTCTCGATTATTTGGCGTGTCGAAGGCGACCAAAAAATTCATTTGGGTGAAACAAATTACCATGCACTGAAAAATTGTTTATTAGAAACTTTTGAATACTCTGTGCAAAGTATATTATTTTACAAAGCTAATTTCTGTGGATAGTCTAAAAGAAAAGGAGCAACTGCCAGCCGTCGGCGTCGTGTCACGTTTAAACCTGAAATGTGGGAGATATGCAAGTAGACGAAATTGCCACAATTTTACGAAACAGAGATGTGCTATGCATGCTGCTTAATAATTTTTCCATTAGGTCCGTCCCCGATTTTGGAGCTGCTCCGAATTTGAAAGCAAAGCTCTGTTTTCCGATTCTATGGCGCATTTTGTATTAAATGTCACTTTCGCTAATCTTAATCGCGTCTGACAGCAAACGTGCGTCGCAAAAAGGGAATAAAGGGACACATTTTCTATAATCTGGGATTTCCTAACAATATGTGTTGTAATATATTCGTTTTAAAAGCAATTTTCTACACATATTACCCCATTTTTATAGGATTATGAGGCGTATTGTTTGCCCATTGTGTGTGTAACTCGCACCTCACTCTTTCAGCCGGATTTGTTTTGATACCTTCCAGCGATATTCGGTTACATGACGTGATCTTATTAGTTCGGTATTCCATTATTGGATCGATCGCCTGTATGAATAGCTTACGTCTCTTGGCCACTATGCCCTTAAACCAACTATGTAGTATTTTAGCTATTTAAATATGTATAACTTAATTAAATTAACTTTTATTTTAAGTAAACTGAATAATTTGTTCACTGAAGCCATAGTAATCTCAAGGCTACAATAGTTGCCCCTATTAAAGAGGTTATTGCTTGTGTTTACACTGTAGGACGTATACGATTTTAGGACAATTTCTACAAATAAGAAAGTTATGATGGCAGGCCTGTGGGTGAAAGCCAATTAGGTATTAATTACATGACAATTCAGAGCCATAAGGTCTATGTTCACGTAGCATATTTTTGCCCTCAACTGTGTATTAAAAGTACTAACTTCATCTTTAATATTACTATACCCAGATCAGTTCAGGGTCAGACAGTATGTCCATGCTTGTTGGTGCCAAGTGTTCTCAGACTTTTGTGTGTACACTGTACAATTTTGTAAAATTTGCTTAAAAAGTTTAATACAAGGCAACAAAGAGGTTATTAAAGAGAAAAACGAAGCGGTGTACAACGTAGCTTCACAATTGTATTGTATATATATATATGTATTATCGCTAACCTCATTTTACCTTGCAGTGTAGAGGTTGTGCTTTATATGCTTGCGTGTGGCGTTACAATGCTCAACTTGCCCAGGATTCGGGTTACAAAGTTGGAGTGCATCTGACGTATGTATTGTGCCAAATTTGAATGATACAGATAATAACAGTAACGCTTCCATCCCCTTTTATAACGAATTGCGTTTAGACGACCAACCAGTTACTTTAGCTGAAGGTAAAATACATCTTTTGTGTTTAATAAAACGTTTTAAATAAATAAATATCTACAATAACTGAACGATTTTTTTCAAAATCAAGAAATTGTTAAATAAATTAAATTAGGGTTATTATACACAAAACTGTTTTTAGATTTAAATTTCAATGTTAAGCCCGTCCCTTTTTCCGACTCCGTCCCCGTCCCCATCCCGTCCCGCCCCGTCCCCCCTCCCATTCCATACCTTCCCGTCCCGTCCCGTCACGCCCCGTTCCCTTCCATCCCATTCCATCTCTTCCCGCCCAGTCCCGTCTAGTCCTTTCCCATCCTGTCCCGTCTCATCCCATCCCGTCCAGTCCAGTCCCGTCCCTTCCCGTCCCATTCCGTCCCGCCCCGTCATCTCCTATTTGCACCTTCAGGGGACAAATTTCCAAAAACTTTGAATGACAGTTCAAAATTTGATCTTACAAAATTCCAACCTTTTTTTTACCCGTTTTAGTGGTTGAATTATCAAAAAACTTGTTTTTTAGCGGATGCCTACTCCCTATGAGAAATCTGTCTGCCAAATTTCAAATGACATTTTCGCAATCAACATCCCAAAAGACCTCAATAACGACAGCCATATCGAATTTTAGGCTTATTTACCCCATTTCACCCCCTAAGGGGTTGATTTTCGGAAAAAGCACGAAATACGAGTTTGCTAAATATTATTTTTCAATACAAAATTGGAACCCCCATTTTACCCCTTTAGGTGTTGAATTTCGAAATATCCTTCCTTATTCCTTGTAAGTATACATCATAAAGGGCACCTCTGTGTAAAATTTCAGCTTTCTAGGTCCAAGGGTTTGGGCTGGGCGTTGATGAGTGAGTGAGCCAGGACTTTAATTTTTATATATATATAGATTTTAGAGGAAGAAATGTTTTTTAAACTTTAACATCTAGTCGACATTTTTGTTCGTTAGAATTTAATAGAATTCAATAGTCAAGTCCATATGTAGGTAACTTGGTAATAAATTACTGTGTTGTTTTAATGTTTAGTGTGCAATAAATATTGCATACAACTTACGTTTTTTTTGTTTTTATATAGATACATATTAGATAGTAACTCGTTAGTGGCAAGGATGTAAGCTTTTTACTCTTTTTTCCTAGAGACACATTTATTAGTAACTTTTTATATTTATAATATTTGACATTTGTTATAATTTAGATAGAAACAACATCGAGTTTAACAGGCGAACCGGTACCTACCCTGTATAATATACGAATAAACTGTTGAAAATTGCTGGAAATTAAATTGAAGTATTTTTTCATCCTTCTATGGATGGAGTTTAAGCTATCTCCAATAGTAGATCTAAAAAACATAATTGATGATGCTCATTTTATTTGGTAGTATATAGTAGAGGGTTGGTATTTGGTTAACAATATAATCTTCATTAAGTAATTCTTGAATTGTATTTATATGTATGGCGTTATAATACAGATATGATAATTGGTATTTGAAGCAGAACAGATGTTCTTGATTTGCTTGAGTTTTCAATCTAAAACAGCTTTAAAGGGGAAATAGTATATTACAGCCCGAGATGGGAAGTGTTTCATTACTGTCGAGAGATCAGTTAGTTGATTGAGACGCGAAGCGTCGAAATCAGCTATTATCTCGAGACTAAGGAAACTTCCTGTCGAGGTTTGTATACTATTTTATTCGCAACCACTTTATTCTAAACAATAACTGGAAAAATTATTATATTATGATACCACAGGTTGTGACGAGCATGAATGGATCAACGAGATTCCCAGTGTCCCTACCTACTCAGCGGTCGGGAATGTACTTCCCGCACTCACTTCCCGCACTTGAGCGGGAAGTGAGTGCCGGAAGTAGCGGGCTGAAATGTACGACTTCCCCTACTCAAATGAGGTCAGGAATGTTAACATTACATATATGGTTGCGAATAAAAGTTTATAGAAGTGTCATTAGGCTCATTACATATTATCGTCAACAATAAAAAATAGGCCAACCGTTATGGTGTTGCTATACATTTTTTAATGGTTAAATGATTCTGTTTGTGGGATACACGGCTATCTCAAAAATAATAAACAGGAAATCTGTTACTTAGGAAACACTATTGCTATGGAAAATAGCACTGCTTAGTAACATACAATATTTGCTGTGACACCTTCGACTGGCAATGATAGTTCATTGGCGAAACATAAAAAAGCCCTTCTTGTCGAACGTCCTTGAGGATGGCTTTTACCTAACTAATTTATATTATGTATTATTGCATATGGATATATATTTTTAGACCAAAACTTCAACTAATAAAAGAATGTCTCCTTAATGCAGATATTGTTGACAGGTTTAATACGCTATAGGACAAAATATTATAACTTTCCCATTCGTAGAAATAACTCCAATAAATTCTATAATCAGAAGACCAGAGCGATCTATCTCTTATATTCTTATATTAATATTTCTACTATTTCCTCTCTTTGGTGGCCTCCTCTGTGGTCTATTATCGGTTAAAGATTTTGCAATTAGGTATATTTTAGTTAATATTACCATGCTTCCTTATTACATGAACCGTGTTTTTCCTGTCTTTGGCACTACATCTTGGATATCACCACTCTCCATAGTGAGCTCATTTTAATCTCCGTTGTTCTTATATTTACATAGTTCTTTTTGTTTCGACACGATTCACTATTCCATATAATATCGTGGCCTTCCCATTCGCCGGATTTCGACTCGCCGGAATTCGTTTCGCCGGATAATTCTTTCACCGGAAAGCTATTCGCCGGATTCCGTTTCACCGGATTGTAGGGTGCGTGTCATATAACGAAATTCGGCGAAGTACTGTGTCTCGTTCTAGCCAGTCTTTGATATTTTTTTTTCACTACCACGACCGGTGGTATCCCTACTATCAGCATAGTGTCCTCGATCTTGATATCCGGCGAAATGCATTTCGGTCAAAAGACTTCCGGCGAATCGAATTCCGGTGTGACGGATTCCAGCGAATGGAAATGGAGTTGAACGTTAGTTTTACATTTGTTTTGGCACACTATTTGTTCCAGAACACGTCCCTGAGGCAACCAAATATTTTTTCAGCTTTCATAGTTTGCAATTAGGTCCCATTATTAAAGTTTCTGTCGGTTTTTATTTCCACTTGCAAGCAGTTAAATAAATTGTTCTATTAGCTCTTCGTCAAGTTATAGTTTCCAATGTAGAGGATATTTTGCTATCAGTAAAGTTTAGATTTCGAACAATTAGTATTTCTGGTAGAAATGGTAATTGCAGCAAGCTTTGCATAGCATTGAATGTTTATTGTAGTAACTATACACCCATGTTTATTTTATATTATATTTCTTCGTCTATTATTTTGTCGGTCAGTAAAGCTCCCAGGAATGTCTGCGTTTTGGTTGCATGTCTTAACTCTTTTGTTATTCTATATTCTTTATTCACTCTCTGCTCTTCTATTTCATTGTTAGTAGTATTTTCATTCCTTCTTCTCAATGGGGAGATTGCAGCAATTGTTTTAAAACCATTCTGTAATTATACGGTTATTAACTGTATCTATTAGTGTCCTTTTTATTTTTTTAATAGTTTGCATAGTCTTTTTTAAACAAATAATGATCTAAAGCTTTTCCTTATCAACTCTCTTTCTAAATAAGCTTCTTACAAAATCTTTTCACAAAGTTAAAACAAATCTATGGAAACGTGAGGGTGTTAGAAAAGAAAAGAGTTATTTTAAATCAAGGTCCTAAAACTGCACGTTTTCTCGGCTTTAAATAAACATACGGGAAATTTGACTAAAATACTTTTTTAGGTATTTAATTTTCAATTATAATTAAAGTTATAAATAAATGATATTAATAAACTACTTCTTTGTCTAAGTGTCATAACATTTTAGCGTAGTTCGTGAAAATAAAATAGAATTTGCTAAAATTACAATATTAAGTAAAGCTGCTAAACTGTATAAGATTAACTGAAACTACAATTAATTATTTTGCTCCGTCGTTAGTTCCCTTCTTGAATTAAGAATTTGAACTCAGTTCAAATTGAACCTTATTTTAGACCGTTCTAGATCCGATTTTCCTTTAAATGTAGAGTCCAATATGTTAAAAGGAAATTTTTTCTAGCCTTTTACTTCACTCCTCCTCGCGGTTGTCTCTCTTCTTATGCTCTCGTTACTAAGACGATATGTTATTCTGTTGTTTTAGTTGTTCTAGAAATGTGCGTGGCTCATATTCGCTGTGATTTTTTTTTAATATTGACATAGCGTATTTAATATTGCCTTTCTCTGGTTCTTCAAGTAAGGTTACGTATATCGTTTTCTGGGAAAGCAGTATTTTCCACTTTTAATGAGTAATGTGTGCAAAAGTGTGAAATCGGCATTAATGTACCTCGAAATCGTCATTAAAATACGAGAAATCGGCAGTAAAGTAATTCATTGTTTTACGACTTTTTTGTAGGTGGCGAGGCGACAGATAAACGTCAACCGACGTTAACATAACCTACAAATGTTGGTTAAAATGTTGTAATTTCACGATTTCTCCATTTCAAATAAAACATAATGTACTCCTCGGCACTGAAGTTCCTTTTATCCCTCATGTGGTTTATTTGCCTTGGCCCTACGGGGTCATTCGTGATAAAAAGCTGAACTTCAGTGCCTTGGTATACAAACTACTATCAGTTTACTAATTTAATTAATATTTTTGCAATGATGGGTTGGTTAGACGTTATTAAATATAGAATTTCTGGACCATGAGTTCTTTATTCATTTTTACTTTACCTTGCAGAATACTGTTTAAGGGTAAAAAGCAAATCTTGACTAAATTTAGCGGATATTTTTCATTTTTAAAGGTTTTTTATCTGTTCTTTGATTCGCATAATATTGCTAAGTGTACGTATGTATTTCTTACTTAAAAATTCAATAAATTCGTAATTTTTGTTTATCAAGCTGCTAATGTTCTAAGTGTGTGCTTTTAATATACCTATATTTATAATTAGAAATATTTTGCGCAGAATCTTTAGTACATTGATTTATAAAAAAATACATTTCAGAATGTTCTTAGACGAAGATTTTCAAGTAATAACAGATCTTAAAGAGTGGTTTTAAGCGCAACAGTTTTATTTGGACACTAAATAGAAAATGCGTCTAAAGTTAGAAGATCATATTAAAAAATAAAGCCTTTTGAACCCAGCCAAATGTTATTATGTAAATAAAATCTATACTGACTCATTCTAAATCAGCAAAGCAGAGTTCTTCCTCGCAAGGTAAGTATACTAACGATTACTTTGCACTTCAATTTAAGGAACAATTTTTCAGATATCGCTAAGAATATTTTCAAACAAGTAAGTGCAATTGTAGGATGGTCTGCCACGAAAAGCAAATAAATGGAGAGAGAGAGGGATAGTCATAAAGATATACTAATGCATTTAGTAGATTTTTTAAGTTGAACACGAATCATATTACTACTTTAATATAAAATCTTCTTTTAAAAAAAGCGATATCTATGCCTGTTCATAATTGAAAACTTAAATATGTATATTAATTATGTTTCTACACTTTCATCCACATAATGTGAAGTATAAGAACTGGAAACTCATACACTCCATAATTTGCAAAGCTGTACTTTAAATTTCACATTTACTTATTTTGTTTTCCGGAGCAATATAGTTATTAAAAGTTAAACACTATGGGTTAGTTTAAAAGCTTTAACTTTTAATTTTTACTTGTTCGTTTGTTGGAAGCGAAGGTAGATTTTCCCCAAAATTTGTTTAACTTTATGTTTTTATTAGTTTTTGTGGCGTCATACCTAAAAACTGCGTGACTAAATTCGTTTATTATTCCTGATTTACATAATAAATTTTTTTTGGAAATTTCTAACTAAAAGCCATTTATCAGAGAAAAATGGACAACCGAGTTTCATCTTAATACACCTACTTATCTTCGAAATGAGCTTGCGTAATTATTATAATATATATTTCATGCAAACTAATTTAGTAACAACGAAATGCAAACGCATTTTACATAAACAATTGAAGTGCGTCCATTTTTTTAAACACTTTTGAAGAACTGCGCTAAGAACCTAGGTCTTCGGTAGAACTCCTCCCATATATAATGATTAAAAGGCTTTGTTATGATCCCACCAATAGCGGGGCCGCCGAAAAGGGTTGCACCCTCTTGAATCAGTCGCAATTATTTTTAAACACGTCCGTTATAACAACATTACAAATGTTGAAGGGCAATTCAGTAGATATTCAACTGCGTTCTCATTGTACTTGATAGGCCATTATGAATATATGAATATGAAATGAATTAAAAGACTTTTTATGAGATTAAAAGGTTTATCGCTGCCAACCGCATTTATTAGCATAGGTTCTGAGTAGGTTAAAGAGTCATTGCAATGCTGAATTACTAGTTCGTAATCATTATTACAATGTAGCTTTAAATGCCGAATGCGTTGAGCTTTAATAAGTTCTTGAATTTCTCTCTTCTAAAGTGCTTTATGTTTATTACAATTGCAGTTATTATTAGAACTTTCTTATACGAACACAAAACACAAAATTAGTGAAACACTCCTGAAAAAAAAACAACTTTGCTAGTGACAATATTCCTGGTGCCGATCAAGAACTTTAAAATAAATAAAACAATGTTTCTATTGATTTTCAAACTTGATTGAAGTTAGAGTTGCAGTTCATTTTTATGTTTCTAAACCTTTCATCTTGAAAGTATGGTTATATAGTTACCATATGCTGAAGCTCGTTGGTTTTTACTAATGAATTATTTTAAAAACTATAAAACTTGAAGTTTTCATATATTCCACATAAATTGATTTATGTTTTTTCTGTTCTATAATACCATTCAGTAGACATGAACGAATTCTTCATTCTTAACATTTGCCATTGCTCCCCCTCACCAAAAGATAGAAGAGTTTACGAATTATGAAAGAATGGATGAATAAAAATTGCAATAGTAATCTATTTTAATCAAGGTGTTTTCTGATTCTGATAAATAGTTGTACCTACTGTATTCTAAAATATACCTTACGGGTTAGAAAAATTGGCTTAGGAAACATAGAAATTTCAAAGTTTGTTAGAAAGATAGTATCATTAGAATGATTGGAAGCGTCAGCTACACAATTTAAATTTTAGCTTTATTTATTCTATTCTATTAGTTCCCCCAGATAAAATAATTTAAAACACTTCAATATGTGTAACACTAGCAAAATACATAAGATAAAAAACAATTATTCCACTTAAGCTTATTTTCTGAAATTCTGGCTGTTTAAAAATTTAAATGCAAAACTTAAATCTACTCTTAATGGATTGCTTATCGCTGCCGGAAAGTGTTCATTACATTATACATAAGAATATAGATATAATATATCGGGTGCTGACTTGCGCGACGCACCATAGGAATTTGCATAGTAAATTCTTTATGTTCAATTATTTGCTCCTCTAATTATTTTAGAGCTAAAGTGTAAATACATTTTTTGTAGAGCAAAAATACTGCATCCATTCATACTGTTGCTAACAAATTTTCAGTTTCCAGAACCGAAGGAATGCAAAAAATCAAACTAGCATTTTTACAAAAATCAGTGATGCCATGGAATTATTGAAACACGCCAATGCAAACGCAAGTGCGTGCTGGGCGATCATCCAGTCATTGCCGGCAAAAGATTGAACGTATTGTCGTTTTTCACGTTTTGATATAAGTTCTGAACCTCATTATTGCACCTACAATTATTTAATAACCTGCCTGTAGTCTTAAACTTAAAATGAATCAGTCTCTTAATGGTTGTACTGTTTGGAATTTGCCGATACGGATATTTTACAATAAACAAGGAGCTTACTCAACGAACGTCCACCATACTCGTAATAGCTATTTATGCAACAAGTGCTAAAAGTCGACTTTTATGCGCGAGACATGAAAATTATGAAACGAAGCCGAAGGCTGAGTTTCATAACATGTCTCGCGCATAAACGACTTTTAGCACGCGTTGCATACAATATTTTATCTACGACCTTAATTTTACCGTTATTAATCCATAAATATCGATTTAAGAAAGGTTCGCATCTGCGACGCTGCGTCATAATGAATAGTAGCCTACGCCTCTGGCATTTGTTTGGCCACGCCCGTGCTGTCAAGGTTGAGTTACGAAATGTAATTATTGATACTCCACATATGACTGTATTCATTACATAACGCTTTAATTATTTCAAAAACGCTTTACCTGTAACGCAAGAAGCAACTAGAATAGCTTTACCACTTCACTTGCAGTTCAAAATTGTAATTTTGAACTCGCTTCACTTTTAGCACATGTGCTAAAAGTAAACAGCTGATTTCTTTAAACACGGTAAACTATAAAACGTCACTTTTAGTGAAACAAGCTAGCGCTAAAAGGCCTACTTTTAGTAGTGGTCGTAGATAAAACCATTTTTGTTATGGACAAGGTCTAGGAGCTTAGATACATTAAGCAGAACATAATTAATAATGAATTATTATAAACGTCAAACATCAATGACAAACAAACAAGCAGCGCATATTTATTGTCGCACCGCACGCATTTGCGTTGGCATTGGCTTGTTTCAATAATTCCATGGCATCACTGATTTTTGTGAAAATGCTAGTTTGTTTTTTGCATTCCTTCGGTTCCTGAAAATGGAAAATTGTTAGCAACAGTATGAATGGATGCAGTATTTTTATCTCTACAAAAAATGTATTTACACTTTAACTCTAAAATAATTAGGGGAGCAAATAATTGAACATAAAGAATTTACTATGCAAATTCCTATGTTGCGTCGCGCAAGTCAGCACCCGGTATACAGAGAACAGTATACGATTTAAAAGAGTACCAGGAAGGAACGGTGCGCTTTCTAAATTTAATATACTTTCTTAGTAATTGCTTAGATGAATATTGCAAGAATTGGATATGGAACTCTAAAGATATTATTATTATCTTTCTAATGGTATCGCTTGATAGTCTGATTAACCAATTATAGTAATAATTAGATACGGTTTCGATATTAGCTTGTCAAATCTAATTACCATTAAACCAATGATCAATATATTCTTTTTATGAATTAGATTTAAAAATAGTACTACTCAGGGTGCAATCAATAACAAAAAATGATGTTTAATGTGTATACATGACACAATCGTCATAATGAAATTCATTTACCTAAATTATAGCTAACAGTTATCCCAAAACATATTCCTCTGGTACAACACCAAGGAGTTGTTAAATGTTAGGCGATCTATTTTAGAAACAACTTTTGAACTACTTTAGTGAATAATCGAAAGTTTATTTTTCTTTTAATTTATTTAATAAATTTGAATGATGACCAAGATCACTGGGACCACTGGAACTGAAAAAGCTAAGTTTATTGTTCTTTTTTATTGTTAATCGTTGATAACGAGGGCAAATTGTCCCTCGAAATTTTTAATTTTTATAATGGCGAAATACCCAAACAAGAATATGAATTATATCACGCCACAAAGAAGTTTCAGAGATTAATAAGAATCCTAATTAATATTTTGTTGAATTTTTATATACATCGATTATTTAAAAACGGAATTATTGCTCCAGATGTAATTTAATAATACAACAACGAGTGCTATTATATAACGTATATATGTGTATTTAAAAAAAGTTAGAACTGTAATTATAACTCTTTGCAGAATTTACAACTTTTAATATTTAATCTATACAGGGTGATTGGGGAGGACACCCCAATATTTGGAAAATGTGCGTAGGGAATCAAAATAAACTAAGAAGTTCTATACGTTGGTTCAATGCTTAAGCCTTACAGTGGTATCCGCTGAGCGGGGGGGGGGGGGGGGGTAAAAATACTGTTTTAGTATAATTACTGAAAGGTCATTAGGTAAAAACTAGCAGATCTTTTCTACCAACACAGTACCATTTTTTTAAATTCATGCCTATAGCTTTAATGTGTTGAAATTGGCAACCCATTTTATTTTTCTACGCAAAATTATTAATTAAAAAAAATAAAAGAGCTGAGAAAGTGTTGTAGTTTTATTAGATGGGTAACCACATCTTTGTTAATTGAAAAAATATAATAATAACATTTAAACCCACAGATGAACATTAAAAACATTTCATAATTAAGTATTCTATTGGTAAAAAACACCTGAAAATTTTCTTTTTAATATCCTTTCCCGGATTTCCGTGAAATTACTAGGCTTTATTTTAATTCCTATTTAATATCACCGTAACAGTTGAGAACTGAGCATATGTTTATAGGAATTTTTTGGTTATTTTGACATTCTGACCACATTATTCGAATATTTAGATTTCCTCCCCATCTATAATCACCTTGAATTCAGTTATTTAGACACTGGGTTAAGGCAAGAGGAATTAAAATTATTCTTGGTTGCATACATCTTTAAACGTTTGTTGCTATTTTGTTTTTACTTAAAGTCAGTTTTATGAATTCAAAATATTCAATCTTGCACTTTGAGTATTTAAGATTATGTAATGGTTATACATACTAGTTCTTATTACTAATTTTTGGTGAATGAATCTATGTTGTTTAATACGTCCATACATTAATAATGTTTAGTCGCTTTTAGTACATTTCGATATCGAGGACCATTCATAATGCACGAGAAGTGCAACCAAGGCAATGGATCGCATGCCGCTTGCATTACGCTTCCAGTCATTTAAATTGTTTACATGCAATAGAAACTAATTTTATTAGTCCCGGCATCGGTTATAAAGGTATAGCTGTACATTTTTATCATTTAAGCGTTTTATCCATATATTGCATTTTGAGTTGTTATCGAGGTTGTTAACTGCGATCGAAAGTTTAATTTACCGTATCCTTGTGGGTTGGCAGGACAACAACAAAATAACAGACACGTTCGAAAATAGAATGGCGCTAGGGCTGTTATGAGGAATTGTTCTGTATTTGGTTACTATAGAATCAACAATCGCACACTTTATTTAAACAAAAAATATTTTTAGTATTTAATGGTGTTTTTATAAAATAGTAGTTTATGTAACTAGTCCTCAAAGCAAGGCTTTAGGGGACGAGTCATAATATTTCCGGTCGAGGCGGAGCGAAGCGCAGCCGAGTCCGTAATATGAAGATGAGTCCTCTAAAGCCATTTGAGGACGTGTTGCATACAACGTTTTTTTGTATTAGCTCTCCAAACATTATAATATGAAGTTTCAATTACCATTAACGCGGCATTATATTAGGAGGCCGCGCGAAAATGTATTTTTCGCTCCCCAAACTGGTTACTTTGGAAACTGTCTAGGATCCTCAAAATGGCCATTTAGAGGCCTTGTACTTAAGGTCGTCATGGCAACTAATGTTTGAGTCCGCTAAAATGTTGCCATGACGACTTTAAGTACAAGGCCTCTAAATGGCCATTTTGATGATCCTAGACAGTTTCCAAAGTAACCAGTTTGGGGAGCGTACACAAAAAAAATATATACGACACTCGAACTTTAAGTGCCCTATTGGAACATGCATCACAAAATTAAAAAACTCGGCCCTTGGGCCTCGTAGGTACTTTTAACTTTTTATCGGCTTGTTCTAATGTACTTATCGATCTTGTAACGTAATATACTATTGTATAAAACTATACTTTCCACTACTCGTACTTCAGTTCTTGATTCTAATTCACTTTTTCCAGTAATGACATTTTCGAAAAAACAATATGATAACCGAACGAAATAAAGAGATTTTGAAGATTATTTTAAGTTGTTTCTAATAAAGATCAAAATAAAAAGTTAGAACTTGTGCATGGGCATCAAGAGTAGTCTAGTAGGTACAGGGTATAATTAAATTAAATTACATTTCTATAAAATTCTAAGAATTTTATGTTAGAGTTGTCACATGTTACTAGAGCCATGGTTTAACTTTTCTTAGCATACTATTTAGTTGCAAGCAAAAAATACTATTTCCATCAGAAATATCGTAAATTTTCAAATTCAAGCAAAATAATCATTGTAGGTAAAATTTTAACCGAATTTAATAGCAATGAACAAATTACCCATAATATTTAAGAAAGTTGAAGCGGTTGATTTTCTTTTTTTTTTGAAAAACATTACAGTAAAAAATATCTGCTTAGATGTAGCACGGAAAGACATTGATAATGCAAATATCGACCAGAAACCGGAAATATATATCGTTCTTATAATCAGAAATTATTGTTAAAAACCGTGCGTTTGACGCTCGCTTTGACATCGTATTTTAAAATTGCATTAAAAAGTTCTAGATCTGAATAAATTCAGTTTTCCAAAATACAGGCTTCGCACTTTAATCGAAACGTTTTAAAGTTAATTACAAACTGTTTTATTCAGAATAATTGTGAAAGTAACCTGATATCAGGAACTACTGCTGTACTAGACAACCAGAAAGATTTGTTTTTAAAATACACAACATTCAAGTAACGGAAAATTGCCTAATATGAAGTACTTAGCCTCCAAAACTTTGATGAAACAATTGCATAAGACGCTGATGTTACTAAAAATTTGCCATAAAGAATATCGTTCTAGGTTTTTATTTAATTAAAATAATAGTCATGTCTGATACTTTTTTATCATTTAATGATTCACAGATTTTTTAATAGCTAAAATATACATTTAAATTTTCCTAAGATAAACATGTACTTATAAACTATTTTCAAATAAATTTTAAATACTTTACGTTTAGTAATACTGCTTTTCTATTATACTTATTAATCCCTTTAGCATTACCTTGTCGAATTAAAATTATATATTAGAAATCAGAGTGTTAAAAGTAAACTCACGTGTTTAAGGTAGCATATCGGATAGGTAACTAATAAATAATAATTCATAAAAATTAGAAACTAACCCAGTATTAAACATAAATTATAACTGTCGAAAATTTAAACCTCTTTTAAATCAATACTTCCTCATCCAACGCCTTCTTAGAATTGCTATCATGTAGTAAAAAAGTCACTTTTAGCAGTTGTTGTATAAATAAATAACTTAATTTTTTACTGTATTCTGCAGGCACTTAAGTAGTTATATGCTTTGTCTATACGAATATTCAGCCTAAAAGTCACAAGAAAACATTTATACGTACATACCCAAGGTGGAAATTTTTTCTACGCCCTCAGTTTGCCTTAATATTTTCTAACATACTCAGTGAGTTAACGATATACTAGTACAGAATAAATACAACATACTGCATATAGTAATAGTTTTATTCGCGCTTAATTAAAACTTTATTGAAAAATAATAACCGTATTTAATCGATCGAATTTACAATTTTATAAATAATTATATTTTCCATTTGTAATAAATAAAGTAAAATAAAAAGTCAGCCTTGAAATTATATTTTTTTAAGATGGAAAAGCAAAATTATTTGAGAACTAACTAAAAGGTGCTAAAGTATAATAACTGACATGCAATTAAAAAAATAATCTAATCCAATTCATAACGAAAGAAATTAGCACCGGAAAGGAAACAGCGTGCAATATTTGTCCCTCCCGCTCTGAAATTTTTAAGATTAAGATCTATTGATATTGCAAATTTATATATATATATATATATATATATATATGTTAACGTGTTATAGTGATATTATGAAACATTATTTTCGACTTTAATCTCCATTAGTCAAAACTAGAGCAGGCATAATATAATAGTGTAATTATATCTACACGTAACGTATTTTTTAAAAAAAGATGAAATTTTCTCAAGTATTATACAGTTATATAAACTGTTTTCAACAAATATTGTATTGACTTTTGCTTGAAATATAAAATTTTATTAAATTAGCTTATACTGGGTTTTTTAAAGAATCAAGAATTGGGAAATATTTTTGAGTACTAGTTAATATTACGTCGAAGATAAAGGAAAAATTAAGTGTGTCTTTAAAAATTTTGTTGTGAAAATTTATAAACAATAAAAGAAAACAAATGTTAAATTTGACAGGTACCGATGGTCACATCCAAGTATAAGCTTCTTAGTCTTACGACTAACAAACAAATGCATGCTAAATTTTTATTAAACTTGATATTTAAAACGTTCCATTTGAGACAGTGGGCCGTATAGTGGGACAACCACTGTTGCTTTAGAAAATCCCTAGTTTCTTAAGGGATTTCCACGTTGCGTCGCGTTGAAATCACAGCCGTTCATTGTTGGTCTCGAACTGCGGCCGAAATTTATTTGCAGTATATCAGTGTCCTGCTGACAATAAAATAGAGAAGCCAATGTTTGAGTAGCAGCGAGATTAGCCAGTGTGCAATTTATTTACTCAGAGCTTTACAGGGAGCATTAGCAGGGTCTAGGGCCGACCAAGGCGGGGCCCTTAACAAAGCGACAACAACCCGCCAGGGTGAATTTTCCGTGTAATAAAAGAGGGGGCATATAAATTCGGACTTTTAAGTCCCATTCATCAGTCGGGTGTTTGCAATCATATGTGAGTTCAGTGCATGCAAGATGTCTCGCTCGTTTCTGGTGGATTCGCTGATCAACAGCGCGCCCAAGGACTTCGGCAACAAGCACCTTCTGGAGTCTTCCAGGCCGCCCTTTCATTACCCACCGAGCTACATCAGCAGCTACTTATTCTCCCTGAGTCTTGCACAGCAACAGCAGCAGCAGATGCAGTTCAGTCACACTCTGATGAATCCAGCCTTTGGACACCACAAGGCGCCCATCAGACCCATCGCGTCGCTTCCCAGGATTCCTCCAGGACCCACCATCAAGCGCTGCGCGTCCTCCCCGCAAGGATACGCGGATTTGCCAATATCCCGGACACCCCCAGGTGCAACCCCCAGCCTGACGCCGCCGCTGACGAGCCCGCAAGTATCTCCAACCTCAGAGAGCCGCAACTCCACTCCGACACCTCCGCCGAAGAGCTTCTCCAGCAAGGATTCCGCCAGCAGCAAGCGCATCAGGACGGCCTTCACCAGCACGCAGTTGCTAGAGCTGGAAAGGGAATTCTCAGCGAATATGTACCTTTCCAGGCTGCGGCGAATTGAAATAGCGACCTGCTTGCGACTCTCTGAAAAACAAGTGAAAATTTGGTTCCAGAACCGAAGGGTCAAGTATAAGAAGGAGGAGTTGCCGGGAGTGGTTAGTGGAAGCCCAACTAGTGGAAAGTGTTGTTGCCTTAGGACTTGCACCAGCTCTAGGAAGCCCAAAGCTTCGACTTCTTCGTGCGAAGACATGGACATTGACGTGACCCATATGGACGACGACGTGCACCATCATTAGTGTTAAGGTTTCTTGCATTAGATCTGTAGTATTCTATTTTTATACCAAATAACATTCAATTTTGTACATAGTGTATTATAAAATGTATTTTGTAAAGATAGAGATTTATAAATTAATAAATATTTTCCCAGCAAGCCGTCTTTGCGTTCCATAAAAAGGTCTGATACAAGCAAATACTACACAGACAGCGGTTCGAAAATAGAAAACAGCATGAGATTAAAAATGGCACCGCTGGATTCTAAAGAGTGGCAATTTACTCCACTAAAAGGCGGCAAGTCCAAAAGGTTCTCATTCAAGGTGTCAATAGAAGTCAGGTAACTTACAAGCGTCAAAGAAATTTGAAATGTATTAGCGAAAATAGTTTAAAAGCTTTTGTGTGGGTGCTTTTACTACGCAGGTAGGAAACGGCGGAATCGTCAATGAAATGCGGGTGGGTATACAAGTTTTGAGTGGTCAGGGTGTTCATTGACTTAATCTTGTTCAACTGCTGTCAGTGGCGCTATAAAGCCACTATTCTATAATAACATTACTATCCATTTACACGCTAGAAACTTACTTAATGTGTGTATTTAACAACAGTGAAAAAATATTGTTGTAAGAATAACAAACTCATACAAACCATAACAACAGCTTTTGTATGCTAAATCAGCTTTTGATCGTCTTTTAATATTTATAAAAAGAAATTATCAATTATAGATAGCATTATGTGCTATACATAAAGATACCATTGATTTTTGTCACACGCATGAAAGTGCGACGCTGTTAAAGAAACATTTGTAAGAGCCATAACTATACAGGGCGACATTAATAGTTATGCATATATTTGAACTGGCAAAGGAGGACGGTAAAATAATAAGATTAGTCCAATAATGTCATATAGAAAAAAGTTTTAGTTTTCGGAAAAAGCAGGGTTATTTTTTTAAGTTTGAGAGCCGCTGATAAGTTTCAATAAACGTAATAGTTATTTTTATTAATATTTGTATGAATGTTACGTTAACGCCATCTTTTTGAAAAATATCATAAAATACATTTTTCCAAGGTCTAATATATTAATCTCAGATAAATGTAATAATAAGATACCAAAATAACCTGTTTTTATTAATATTTGTATTAATGCCATGTTAAGGTAATCTTTAAAAAAATAAAGTAAAATGAATGTCGTATTTTTACATCCTTTTACAATAAAGGAGGTAAGTATTGGATTCACCCCAAAAATTCGAAATTGAGTTTTCAACAAATCTTCACGTTTTAGAGTCCCCTGAACTCAAAAAACATATTTTTTCATTGGTCTGTCTGTGTGTCTGTCTCTCTGTCTGTCTGTCTGTGAACAGAATATCTCAAAAACGAAAAGAGGTATGGCGTTGAAACTTTATATAGAAGTTTTGTGTACTATGTAGATGCGACACCAAGCTTTTGAAGAAAATCGCATAACCGGAAGTAGGTATTTCCTCTTGTAATTTTTCAGTTTTTTTTTCGATTTTTTTCAAAAACGGCTCTAACGATTTTTTTCAAACTTCACATTTTTATTACATTTTAAATGTGTATTGGTTTTTTTTTCAATTTTTTATTAACTCCTATGTTAAATAGAACACCCGGTATATTATTAAATTTTTGAATTCAGCTTAAAATTCTAGAGAAAATGTGTCTCTTCAACTAACGCTCTATTTTGTACCGTTTTTTGCAGAATTTGTAATTTTTGAAAATTTTTACAAATGCTTAAAAATTTAAAATAAAATTTTTGGGTAATTATAAGATCACTGTAAAAGAAAGTTGTGTGTGTGTATCACACCAGATTTTTTTTTAAATATGACCTTAACATAGCATTAATACAAATATTAATAAAAACAGGTTATTTTGGTATCTTATTATTACATTTATCGACAACAGTGTGTAAAATTACCTTTTAGTTGGCAGTTTTAAGTTTGTAGAACGACTGTTTAATAACATGTTTTCATTAGTTTACGTTGTCAGTAGTAACGTGTTTAAAAGATTTCATTAGGCACGTTGTCAGTAGCTACGTGTTTTAAAATTTTTAAAACAAGCAAAACTACGACCGGTTGCTGATAATCCTAGATTACATAATTTTTTTTATATTTACCATGTTTTCTAGATTCTATCGTAGATAAAATGTACGAATGTAGAAAAACTAACTTGCTATTTTCGAATACAAAAGTTTGCTTACAAGGCGTTATTAGATTATCATATTTTTTACGATTTTTCTTACCAGTTCAATTATTTGCATAACTATTAAAATCACCCTATATTTTGCTTGACCGTCAAAAAATTAAATTTTGGGATATGTTGCGTTTTATCTACTTAAGCTGATTTTGTTGCATTTTGTTAATGGTAGTTGCAAAACTACTTCGTATCCCAGCCACTATCTTGTTTTTGTAACTCTTTATATGAAACATTGTTCAGAACATGGTAAAACTGAAAACATTCTTTTAAAAAATATAAAAATTGCAATGTTATCAATGATCATATACTTCGACGTTTTAGTTCTTCTTCACTTTCCATGGAGTCACAGATTTATTCTGGAGTTCAAAAATCTCTTAATATTTTAAAATATCAAATACGCTGCTAGTTAATGCACCACTGGCCACAAAAGGTTTCTTAATCAGTTTATCTGTAATTCAATCTCTTATCTTTTTTACCTCTTTAACTTACTAATTTATTTTATCACATACATGACAACCAATCTGTGAATTAACACCGACGTACCTATTACCGCAATTTATAACCTTTGTGATAGACATTTCTTTTAGTTCCTTGAATGTATCGTAAAAGTTTATAAGGTTATAAAGCTTCAAATTCTTGCCTAACTGTTACACTTGCACAAACTTTTTATATATTGTTATGTATTCGTTGAGGCAGATAATTCTGTCATAGCAACGTATTTATTTTTCAACAGGTAGGAGTGCTGTTCACAGAAAAATGTTCTGTTTCTATTTCTCAATTGTTTATTCATTAAATATCCACCACAGCAAACCGTAGATAAGATGGTAATTTTTATTGTGGCATTCACGTCTATTGGCAAAAATCCTAATAACATCTACTTATATCGTTTTAAAAATAAGTGTTAAAAAGCACATTCAATTTCGTTTTAGCCGCGCCTGGTCTGTATTTCAGTTTACTACAAAAAATTCAAAGTTTCGGTGAATATACTTCTTGAATGGGGATTTTGAAACGTTAAATTTTCTGCAAGTCCATGCAAAAGTTGACTGCTTTAGAAAGTACTACTTTAATAAAAAAAAAATAACCTTTTCCCTAGAAGGGGTTAGAAGTGTTTTAAGGGATATAGGAGTTAATATTATCATGGAAGACGAGGTACAAGAAATTCACAGAATAGGAAAGAGATCAGGAACGGGTAATAGACCAATATTAATAGAGCTTAAACAATGGAATAAAAAGATAGAAATTCTGAAAGCTGCGAAACAACTTAAAAATACTAAAATGTACATAACAGAGGATTTTTCAAAAAAGGTAAGAGAACAAAGGAAAATATTAGCAGAATATTTGGTGAAAGCAAGGGAACAGGATGCAAAAGCATTTTTAATTTACGATAAACTAATCGTCAATGGTGAATATTTTACGGTGGAGCAACTGCAGAGCACCGAAGGGGAACAAAAGTGGACTGTGGATGATGATGATGAGAGAAAGAAAGGAAGAACGTTTAGTGAACTTTCACCTAGGACGGCGGAGGAGAACAATGGAGAACCGGCCAAGAAAATGGCAATTATGATGCGACATCCAAAAAAGTAGCAGTAAAACAAATAAGCAGAAAACATAGTGACAATTTTGGCTATGAAACTGGTTTAACGAGTAGGTTCGGTGGAAGGGGAAAAACAAGTAATAAGACTAATTCAAGAAAGGAAGCAGAAAGGCGTATAGGAACATGGAATATCAGAAGTCTACATGATAAAGAAAAAGAATTGATTGAAGAGTTTGAGAAGAGTAGGTTACGAATGGTGGCGTTGACAGAGACGAAAAAGAAGGGGACGGGCTATGAAATATGGGAAGGAGGGCACATGTTCTTATACAGTGGGGTTTCACCAACAATACGGGCACAAGCGGGTGTAGGATGTTTAATACATAAAGATTTTATAGAGCGCATTGAATCATGGAATTACATGTCAGAAAGGTTAATGAGCATAGATTTTAAAGGAGAAGATCAGGAAGTATACACATTGCTAGCAGTTTACGGACCAAACGAGGACGAGAAGAAGGAAATAAAGGACAGATTCTGGGAACAACTACAAACAGCAGTAGAAACTAGCAAGAATGAAATTATAATTACCGGGGATCTAAATGGTAGGGTAGGAAACAAGGAAGAAACGTCCGGGAAAACGGTGGGAAGATTCGGTGAAGTGGCGAAAAATAATAATGGACAAAGAATAATAGACTTCTGCATTTTAAATAATCTAAGGGTTATGAATACATGGTTTCAACACAAGGACATCCATAGATACACAAGGGTGGTCGAAAGCAGGGAGGAAAAATCGATTATTGACTTGTTTATAGTAGGTAAGGACATGAGAAGCCAGATTAAAGATGTCAGAGTGGAAAGGGGGCACGAAATTGGTAGTGACCATTTTTTAGTGGTAGCAAAACTTAAAATAAAGGCAGCAGAGCTGGAAAAATCTAAAAAACCCGCGAAGAAAATCTTTACAAGTATAAGGAGTTATAAACTGCAAGATAAACAAGTCCGAGCAAAATATGCAGGTAAAATTGCAGAAGAATTTAACAAGATTGATAATAATTTACGGTGGGGAAATATGAACGAGTTATGGAACAAATTCAAGGAGATAATAATCAAAACTGCAGAAGAAACATGTGGAAAATACAAATACGATAACAGTAGAAAACAAACACCATGGTGGAATGAGAATATCAGAACAGAAGTTAAACAGAAGAAGGATTTATGGAAAAAGTATTTAGCGACAAAAGAAGGATGGGATTACCAATTATATAAAGATCAAAGATTAAGAGTTAAAAATTTAATAAAACAGGAAAAAAGCAAGGCGTGGGAGCAATTCGGAAATAAAATGGAAAATTTGGGAGCGGGAAACTCAAAAATGCTGTATAGAGTGCTTAAGGGAATGCGTAAAAAGAAGCAGGAGGATCTTCAATGGGTTAAGGACAAGGAAGGGAAGGTGCTCATGAATGTAGAGGATATTAAAAACAGATGGTATGACTATTTTGTAGAGTTGTCCGGTGAGGAGGAGGACGTGAACGGACAAGGAATAGAAGGGGAACGGGAGCATACCGATGGCACCCTTCCAATAAGTCTGGAAGAAGTTCAACAAGCCATTAAGAAGCTTAAAATAGGAAAAGCCGCGGGCCCAGATAATATCAAACCAGAAATGGTTAAATACATGGGTAATGAAGGGATAAAATGGTTACATGAGATATTGAATTGGGTGTGGAAGGCAAAGAAAATCCCAGATGATTGGCAAATTGCAATAATCATACCGCTACACAAAAAAGGTGATAAGTTGTGTTGTGAAAATTTTAGAGGAATTTCGTTACTGAGTGTTATTTGTAAAATTTACGAACGCATATTAGAGCAAAGACTGAGGCCGGATATTGAACAAACACTTGGAGGTACACAAGCTGGATTCAGGCCGGGCAGGAGTACACACGACTGGATTTTCAGCCTGCGGCAGATAAGTGAGAAACTGCTGGCATACAACAATAAAATATATATTTGTGCAATTGATATGCTTAAAGCCTTTGATAATTTAACAAGAGGTAATATTTGGGAGATACTGAACAGAAGAGGAATCCACGAAGAATTAGTAGCAGCAATCCGAAGTCTTTACTCCAAAACAAGAAATATCGTAAGGGTAGGAACCAATATCACGAAAGAGTTCTCAACATTTAAAGGCGTACGCCAAGGGAGCATATTAAGCCCGTTATTATTTATAACTGTTATGGACGAAATTGCAAGAAAGGTAGAGACAAAAATAAAGGGAGTTACAGTTGGATATAAGGATTTGAAACCAGTGGTAGTCAAAGAATTTCTATACGCAGATGACCTAATTTTATTTGCAAGCTCGAAAGAAAATCTACAGAAAAATTTAGAAATTTGGAAAACAGCTTTGCAAAATTTCGGGTTGGAAATCAACATATCAAAAACAGAAGTAATAGTAATATCCAAACAACATGAAGAGGTAGAAGTAACGTTGAATAAAAACAGAATACAACAATCACAACAAATAAAATACTTAGGTGCATTTCTCGAAGAAGACGGGGGCTTACAAAGCGAAATAAATAACAGAATTGCAGCAGCGAATAAGTTATATTATGCACTAAATAGATCATTTATAGGAAGGAAAGAAATATCACGGAAGACTAAAATCAAGATTTTTAAAACAGTGTTTATCCCGGTGCTAATTTATGGCTGCGAAGCGTGGGTGTTAAGTGATTCCCTCAAGAGCAAGATTCAGGCATGTGAAATGCGATATTTGAGAAGAGTCCTAGGGGTTACCAGAAGAGATAGGATGCGTAACGAAGAAATACGACAGACCTTGGAGGTAGAATCTGTGCTAACTACTATTGAGAGGAGACAGTTGGATTGGCTAGGGCATATTACAAGAATGCCAGAACAGAGAGTGACAAAACAAATATGGAAAATGGGTGTAATAGGCAAGAAACGGAGAGGAAGGCCGAGGAAGAGTTGGAAGGAACAAATGGAGCAGATTATAAGGAATGGAGGCAGTAATTGGAACACGGCAATGAAAACTGCACTAAATCGGAAAGAATGGAAAACATTTGTGGCTACAGCCACAACCCCTCGACACTGAAAGGTAGAAGAGGGTCGCCGATAAGTAAGTAAGTAAGTAAATTTTCTGCAAGTCCATGCAAAAGTTGACTGCTTTAGAAAGTACTACTTTAATAAAAAAAAATAACCTTTTCCCTAGAATCTGAAGCAACCTTAACTCTCGATTAGGTTCTGTGTGACTTTACCAGATTTTCAATTGTACTTCGGCACAATCCGCCGATGTATTTCTTTCGGGCTAAACCAGTTTTACTAATTTGTATTTTTTGCGCATCGTTCAATAAATTGCGACCAAATCAAAACTATATGAAAGGCTTCATAAAACTGTATAACTTTTGTGAAGGCACCAACCGCTTTGGCATTAAAGGAAAGTCGGAAAATGCAGATTAGTGGAGGGGTTCCGCCGGATGGATATAAACATTTCATCTCGAGAACGACATAACCTATCAGGATTATTTCTGCGCCAGTTTGTGTGGAGTGTGAATGAAAATAGTTGTAAAGCTATTGGGCGAGATTGGTCGTTTTAGTCTTTATATGTACAGTGAGCGTCAAAAAGCGTAGGTCAGTTTCAAATTGCAATAACAATTTATTTGTGTTAATTACACAGTTAATGAAAGGTATTTTTTAAAGACCAAAAATGTGAGATTTATTTATGAAAAATGATGTTGGTCAGATAACCCCTTGTGTTGAAAGCACTCTTCTAAACAGCGGACGAGATGTCTTATCATATGTTGCTGCATATTCTGCGGTATAGCTCTACCTTCTTCACGAATCCTCCAGATTTCTCAGCTTTGTTGTACATACTCTGCTCTTCAAGTAGCCCTAAAGAAAAACTCTCTAAAAGGGTTTATCCAGAACTTCCCTCTCACGAATTAGATCAATTTGCAAATTAAAAAAAATTATCCCGCTAGGGTTTGAACCCGGCGCATCTCCGCAGCGGATGTAACTGCAGCGAAATTCCAACTGCGCCATCAGGCTTTATAGAAATAAGTGCAACGCGCGCCTCTCTTGAACTTATCGTTCGCTTATCGTTGAAACGTTTTTACTCTTTTGTGACATTATTTTGTATCGGTTGAGTCTCACCAATGTGAAAGTTATTACTTCCTTCTATTTCAAAATTAACCCAAAAATTAAAAAAAAAATAAGGTGCTCACCCTGTATATATTTGTATGAAATTGTACCTGTTTCATGCGAGGTAGATATATAATATGCATGCAAAATATCGTATTCCTCCTACATATAGTTTTTGAGTTATACTGCCAACAGACAGGCGGAATTAAGAAAACCTCTTTTTCGTCATCTAGGGACATTGAAACGTGAAGATCTGAAGAAATCTCGGAAGGTGATTTTTTCGTGATTACAATACTTCCTTCGTCCTTCAGACGAGGGAAGTAAAAAGTTAGAAGCGGTGACGTCCGAAGATCTAGAGGGTCCAGGAATGTCACCATAGCGAAAAATCACTTTAATTAGGAACGACTGTCGTAGGACAGCGGTGGAATTGGTAGCATCGTTCTACTGAAACAAATACTCATTTACTAGCTCTTCCTGTATTTGCAACAAACAAAAATCGTTGAAGCATGTCTTTATGTGTCTGAGATGTAACCGTTACCGTTTCACCATTTTCCTCGGAAAAAGTAAGGCCCAAAAATCGTACGACACTCATTAATGACCAGTAGAAAAGTTAGTTCACGAGCCGTAACCAAGACAACAACAAAATTTCTTAGAAATTTTTTGTAGGTATGGATTGCTTCTTTTTAAGGTTTGTGTCGTTACGATTTTCTTACCGAATCTGCATTCGAGCATTCTTCATATTCGGAAATTATTTTTTAGTGCAACCAACGACGTCCTAATTTGTCCTCGCGTCCCGCTCGTGCAAATTAATAGGACGTTGTTGCAACGCACTCAAAAAAATTCCGAAAAGAATTAATGCTCTTGTGAGATTATATGTGACAATTTTTGCTAGGAAACAGCACACCTACTACATTTACAGCTGTAAAAATGTTCATTTTAGCACCATACCGAAACTGGCTTTGAAAAACATCAAGAATTAACAAAATATGGTGCTGTATGATAGTCAATGTGGGCATATTATGTTTTCATAATATGAAGTGGTGGACATTTTGCATTCTAAAATGAAGTATCAGAATTCAAGAATGTTTTAATGTAAGACTTGTTGCAGTTTGCAACTTCTAAATACGTGCACTGTAAGCCTCTTTAGTTCCAGATTATCATGCCACCTCAAGCTCAAATTTTGAAATTTTCGAGCTTGTTGCGTTTCTTAAATGATCTTCTCATTCATGGATGCAGAAAAAATTAAGTTCTTTATGTTGGCTGTACTTACCCCCACAACCGAATAGTGCGATAACGATGCATGTTCGGAAATATCTTGCACCAACCACAAAGGTTAGGGGTTGATTACTTGGTGAATATTCAATTAATATTGTCTAAATATCTGAAAAATGTTCGAAAAATACGTAAAGGTGTGACAGAATTTTGCGTTTTTTTTCGAAAACTGTAAACGCAGTTTTTTATTTATTTATTTATTTTTATTTATTTATTTTATACTCAGCCAACATCCGTTAGGCCAATTATAGGCGTCGCAGTACATTTATGGGGACTTCCAACCCCACTAACGACTGTCATAACGTTATTATGACATCCTGGACCAACTATATCCGTGGCAGCCGTACCACGCTCCCCTATTGGGGGGTATCCTCAACATCTTCGTGCTAAACGCAAAATGATATAGTTTTATCTTTTCATAATAACGAAATAAAGGTTATAGATAATAATTCAACCTTTGTTATTAAATAAACTGGATACTGAACACGTGAACACTTATAACAACTAAAACAATAACAGTAATAAAACGGCAGTTATTTTTCGGTTTCAGAAGCTGCAAACGCTGTACGTTCTCATACCGACAAGTGCAAACTAATAGAACATCATCCTGTTTCTACAATAACTTGAATATCCAATTATGATATCTGTAGCCGATTATGCTACTTAACATTTATTTTTAAGAAAATAAAATAAAGATTTCATTAATTGTAGCTGTATGTATACAGGGTGTACCCAAAATGACAAAAAAGACGTAGCGATACTCTTCGTAAAATTCTGAGTAGGAAATCTTAATTCTAAAATGTCTTCATGAGCCCTCACGAGTGGTAGATAAAAACTATTTCTTTAGATGAAGTACCATTGCTTTTATAGGAAACTAAGATAGTCAAAATATTAATGTATTAGTGTATTTTGGTTATGTAATTTATTGTGCCTTGTTTCTTTCTAATTGTTCCAGTGTCGCAGAGTTTTTTCTTAGCGGGTAAGACTGTGTTCTTGTTAACGTCAAGCTAATGCGAAATTGCTCTTATTCTCACCCAATCCCTCAATCTCGTTCCAATTATTTCTTTCTGAGTTTTTTTTTTAAAGTTGCTATCTTAACTTGACGTTAAAGGCATCAGTGTTATTTGACATGAGTTTGAAGTTGTTATATTACAGTTCAATTAAATTTGCTCAAATTTGTCTGTTCCAGTTTTCTATGAAGGAAAGAGTACTTTTTCTGTTCAAAACACGTCAAATCTTCCTCAAGAAAAGTTATTCAAAATATAAAATTATGGCCCCGCGCAAAATATAAGACACATCGGCTTACTTTTATGAAGCCGTATATATTAGACAAAGTACTTTTGTAGTAACACGGTTTCAAAGAAGTAAGACGATCTTCTTTAAATTTTACATGAAACCATAATTTATTTTGGACAACTTTCCGTGATGATATTTTCACGTACAGAAAATGTACTTTACTAAATAAAAACTATTTACTGCTCATGAGGGCTCATGAAGACCAATCCAACACTTTAATATTAAGATTTTGTACTTAGAATTTTACGTCACGTGTTTGTATACCAGGGTACTGAAGTTTAACTTTTTATCACGAATTTGGATTTAATTGCCGAAGCCCGTAGGGCCAAGGCAACTTTACCACATGAGGGATAAAAAGGAACTTCAGTGCCGAGGGGTACATTATGTGTTTTTTAAATCGAGAAATCGCAAAATTACAGCATTTTAACCAACTTTAGTAGGTTATGATGACTTTGGTTGACGTTTACCTGTCACCTCGCCGTCTACAAAAAGTTGTAAAACAATGGATTGCTTCACTGCCGATTTCTCGTATTTTAATGACGATTTTGGCATTGTAGCGTTACATAGTACATACTACATAGATATCTTATAAAAGGACTCTTAATATCATTTCATAATGGTTAGGCTACACAACAAACACTAAGGAAGTTGTGAAGGTATACCACTACTTATATTTTAAAATAATAAGGTATCCACCTCTCACAAAAACAAAAGGGGGAAATTCAGATATTCACAAAACAAATTGTGTATTGTTAATCCTGGGTGGTTTTTCCTTCGAAAAAGATGTGACACAGATATTTCACCAGCCTTTCTGTAAGATTTAACTTTAATATCAACTCATATATTCTAGTATCGTATATATTATAGGTGGATAACCTCAACAGGCTTATTACCAAAATAAGAGCAGCTGAGTTAGAGCTGGTACGTTCTAAGTCGTTAATCAGTGTCCTGTTTAATAGAAATTTCTATAATTTAGCCGTTGGTCTTGGTTGGGATCAGTAACCTTAATTGAAGCTGCTGGAAATGCTGGGAAATATCTCTTAATTGTAATCCAGTAACAATGTAATTTGGATGGGAATGCAGTTCATTCTAGGGAGGCATACGGCAGAATGACAGAACGAGTTGAGTGTTGACATAAACTTCTTAAACAGAACCTCTACTAACAGTGGAAGTTCCAACTCAAGTACGAGTGATAGGAATCAGTGAGGTCGGTGTAGTATCAATATTAACAATTTGAAATTAAAGAAACCTTTCCTTCTGAAACTAAATATATGTGGTCATAATACACATGATACTGCACTTTTCCCAAAACCTATAATTCATAATTTGGTTAAACTTTTAATAGCATTAATATAATTTGACATTTGTCAGTTGAACTGTCATTGAATGTAATAGTTAATTATACTACATGACTTAACCATTATAGAATAATTTATATAAAGCATGTGATGAGAATTGAAAGAGCATAAAATGAATAATTAGAAAAAGGATGCTGAAGTTATTTTAGGAAAGTTAACTATATTAAACCAACACATAAATACAATAAATTAACTATCAATTAGCAACTGTGGTGAACAATATAATAAATTGTGGATCTCCAAAATTACAACCTTCAACCAAAAAAAAAAAAAATTAAACTATTGTATAGACCAATAAATCTTCAGTAGTTTTATCCCTAGCGGGAATTATTGCAAGATTATCCCCCGAAGGAATGGCATCCTTTGTATACCATATTATTCATTTTAAAAGTTTTCAGTTTTCTTTCCTAAATTTCTTATATACCTAGCTGGTTTGCTTTTCTTCCCACAAATACTCGATATTGCACTTGTGCAAATACCCGGGTATTGCACTAGTGCAAAATATTCGCTGTATTGGACTCTGATTGGTTCAAATTTTGAAAATTGATTGATGGGATTGGTTTATATTATCCGAGGGGAATAGCCTTTAGTACTGGTTACTTACCAGAAATAGAGTAGAATATAAAAACAGTAACAGTATTTCAGTTCTCAAATTTAAGTAAGTAAGATTCTATTAAGGATATATATGGTTATAAATGAATAATGGAGAAGCTAGATACCATTAAATCCGTTAATTTTAAATAGCAATAATTAAAATGCTTGGCGCCCAATCTTTGTTTGTTTACTTTAAATATAACCCTATATGAGAAGGAGAAGTAAAATAAAATCCCACATTTCTTTATACCCAATTGCAAACCATAATAAAGCTAGCTGGAGTAATGTGAACCATTTAAAGGTAAGAAGACTCACATATAATAAGTTATTAAGTGGCACAGAATTATTCACTGCCGATTTAAAAAAAGAACTTTTCTGTAATTTTGACATGATATAATGACATTTTGTTATTGTTTTAAACGTCAAAATAATGATGCACATAGTTGCAATACGAAATTCCATTGTGACACTAGTCGCAATATAAAAATTTAGAACAACTTTGTAGATTTACGTAAATTTATTTACTGTAAAAATTAATATGACTCAAAATTACAGAAAATCCTGTATGCAACAAGTTGCAAAATTAGTATTTTTCACACTCGCTAGGCTCGTAGGGCAAACTTCAAGTCTAATGTGAAAAACACTTTTATTTCTCAACTTGATACATAAATAGCTATTTTGTTCTACTGCATGGAACGTCTATCAATTTCGGCAGTGTTTAGCTGCCAAAAACTGCAACTTTTTTATATTAATATATTTTACTTTTCGGCAATAAGAACTATAGGAACAAAAACATTCATTTCCATTGGTCGAAATCAAAATTGATACTTCCATTTTGCGATATAATCATGACATCCTCGACGTTTCCCGACCTCCTCGATTAAACGATCAGTTTATAATTAAAAAAACCCTTCCATAGCAGTTGAAAAAAAATTATGTATGTAATTCGAACGAAAGCGGACTTTTAGACTCGCCTTAATTTCGTAGTTTAAAAAAAAGGGGGTTACAACTATATTGATTTTTAATAAATGTTGAAACACATTTCTTATCACACTATACTTGAGCCGCCGACAGATAAAGCGAAGCAGGCAACCCAAATAACATATTACAAAGGTCATTCGACAATATTTTAACTATAATTACTAAAAGGAACAGAGTTGGTGACCCTTATAAGTAGAACTAATTTCAACTGACATTAAATAACTTTTTGAGGTTATCATGTAAATATCAAGAGATACAAAAACTGATTTCCAGCGGGTTGTGGAAATTTAAACGTATGAATACTATGTTAGTGGCACTATAAGTCTATGTCAAATTCGAGGTTAGCAGGTTAGGTTTTGCATGAGTTGTGACACAGACTGACGCAAAACCTAACCTGCTAACCTCGAATTTGACATAGACTTACAGTGTCACCAACATATTCAAACATTTGAATTTCCACAGCCCGCTGAGCATCCGTTTTTTTTGGATCTCTAGATATTTGCATCATAACCACAAAAAGTTATTTCATGTCAATTGAAATTAGTTATATTTATAAGGGTCACCATCTCTGATCCTTTTAGTAATTATAATTAAAATACTATTGAGTGACCTTTGTAATATGTTATTTGGGTTGCCTGCTCCACTCTATCTGCTCTTCGGTTCAAATATAAAACTGACTACGAAAATAGAATTTCTTTTAATAGAAACTTACAAGCACCGATATTACAAAGGTTTTTATTTTCCAACTGAAAACACCAATGTCACACTGGAAAAGAGCTTCCAGAATAAAATGTCGAACTCACAATGACATTTACATTGGCGAAACGCTCTGTCAATTTAGGCAAAGAACATGCACATTTAAAAATCTTATGTAATAATAACGCATTAGATTGTTTTCAAGCCGTAACTTAGAAGACTTGAGGAATTAATTTGTTAAATACAATGGCAGTAAATCGATACAATCATAGTAGCTATCAAAAGCCTGTGTATAAGTTGTTAAATACAAAATATGAGATGCTCACGAACCAAGAATCATTCTTCATCTCAACCAGATTACTTAATTTAGATATTTATATAATTTTAGTGTTGCTATCATAATTTTAATTGGATTATTTTAAAATCTAAGAAAATATGTAGTGGAAATTCAGAAACAATCAATTTTGTTCTATTAGAATCATTAGAAGTGGAAATAACAGTTGTTAGCCACGCTTCAGCATTTATAGCCAAGCATATGATTTATTTTGATTCGGTTAATCCTTATTGACAAAACATTCTATTCCCAATTAGAAACTCTTAACTACGTTTAGCATTATTACGTCCTGTCGTTAATAGTTATTTCATCGGCACGTGGCCGCCGGATAGATGCATGCAGGGGACAGAAATTACCAACCTTTCATTGGCACACAGCTTTTCATGCGCGCGACAGGAAGTTGGCCGCGTGGCCGCGGTCTCCAAATTTTGAGAACAATATTAGTCCATTATTAGTCTTACAGGGAACTTCACACCCCTTGTTGTTAACCCGTGACTCGCAACATTGACTTTGTAGCCATTCATCACGCGCCAATCAATAAATTAGGCAGCAAATGCGTCCTGTCCATGCAATTGCAACCGCAGATAAACTCCCGTCAACATACGGCACCGTGAATCGGCACTTTGGGCAATTAAGCCAAACCGTAGCTCTTCGTCTTCTACCTTTGGAATTACGGAATCGAGGTAGCTGCACCGGACCCAAAATATAATGCCATAATGTATATTTATCAAATAATTTGTAAGCTTCAAGAATTTATGAAACCTTTTTAATAAATATATCTGAAGAACTGATATAAAAGATTAGTGACTTTTTTAGAACCACTGATATCAGCGTTAGAATAAGAAATTAAATGCCTGGCAACTTTCTAAAAAAATCAGGTGTAAGAACTAGGTGGTATCCTAATTACGTCCATAGCTATCTGTGCAGGTTATGTATACATTTATGAAACAGTGCAGAGCTGCAATGCGGAGCTACAATATAGGGTAGCAAAACCTAACAGCTGTGAATGCAGAAGTGTTAGAATAACGTCACAACGCCTTGCTTGTAGCATCGTCAGCTATAGCTTTATATAAAGCCTTCGCTAAAGAGCAGCAACCATCAAAATTAAAATAACTGTTAGGGCAAAGCAATAACACAGGGTAAAATAACGAAAATAAATATATAAATAACCAGGTCTCTCTCTCTCTCTCCATCTCTCTCGCTCTTTCTCTCTTTCTTCCTTTGTCAATAGCCCTAATAGTTCTTTGGTTATATCTATGCATCCTAGTGGTGATCTTCCTCGTACTGTTATGATCGCGTCACCAGGTTTTATTTGTTAAGTTGATGAATCAAACAAAAATAAACAAGTTGCAAATATATCTTATAACGCACGCACCCGTTTTAGTCAATGCTCCTACTTCAAGACATAAAGCTTCATAAATTAAGATATTACTTACATATTAATTAAATGAAGTAATAACCTTAATAGTACCTTTTATTGTACCTTCCGCTGTTAGTAGATAGTCTTTCTATTCTTTCCTCTCTTCTGGCGAAAGCATTTTTTGAAAATGTTATTTATTCTTTGTGAGAGTGTTTCTTCAAACGGTGACTCATCTGGAGCTAATTGTCTGTCTTTTTTAGAGTGATTTTTTCGGCCGCATATTTTGCTATGGGAAAATATTAATGTGTATAGTAGACACATTTCTGTTGCTTGTGTTATTGATCTGTTTTATCATAGTTATGTAAACTTCGCCATAGATGTTTATCCAATTGCACATCGTCTTTTGGTCTCAAGGCTGTAATTTCCTTTCTTACTAATACTTGAATCAAATTATTGAAATTTGTCTACTACTCATCACCAGCTATATTTCTAGTTCTAATTATCGCGTGAGCGGTTTCTGTGGTCATACGTTTTGTTTTTCTTTTGTTCATTTCTGATTCATACACTTTACTCTCTTCTTACATTTTTTTCATAATGGTTCCTCTTTGATTTCTGTAAAAATAAATGTATCGCCAAAGTACTTCAAATTATGGATTTTCCGTCTTCCGATTAATTCCCCCTTCTTAGTCATTCACAGGTTTTCTAAAAATGCATTGACTGTACATACAATACTAGTCATGATTCTGGACACATGACGATTATTATCCATTTATTTATTTATTTATCGCATGGCAAGGGAAATGCACAGTAAAATATGTGTATGTTAAAGTACCTCTGTGCATTTTAGCCAGGAGATCCTATTGGATGGTCTGGCTGCCGGTTGTACTAATTCTTTAGCGCTATCCAGGGTGCACGTGTAGCCTAGCTTCTGCTACGGACGCGAACTAGCTTTGCACCCCTATTATCCATTTATCAGAGAATATTATTCTTTATAGAAATTCCTGCATCTTCTCAAACTGAAAATGCACTTGTCAATAATTAAGTATATCCTAATGTATAAGGGAAAGTTCAAAAATATGAAAATTGTTGGAAACGTTACTTAGAATTGCAAGAAGGTGTTATGAAGCCCGAACCATACACTTCGAAAAACAATTTTTACTGTTTTTTTGCCAATATTTGTTTTTACCACCCTATGCATTACGAAATTAGAGCTAAAAGACCTAATTTCTTTGTGTCCAATGTAAAAAAACAAATATCTTAAGAGAAATTTAAAAACAAACGATCTAAACATCAATAGGAATTCAAGACAGAAGTTTTAATTGGAACCTTATAAGAAATATCTAGAAATCAAAACATCAAACATAGAAAATAATAATAGAGAAGAAAATTAAGAATTTCATTCTATGCGGACACCACCGTTATAAACATTTGGTATAACATTTCAATAAAAAATGTTAATTGTTTTAAATTATTGTTAATACTCTAATCATTTGTCCTTAATTTTTTTTTAAGATATCTGGTTTTATTACTTTAGACAGAAAAATGAGATTTTTTAGCACGAATCCAATAATAATTTTACTTTAAAGTATCATATCGTCCATAATAGAAAGAATGGTAAGAAGAGAAGTTATTTTTCGGGGTAGGTGGTTATAACTTCCTATTGGGCACCTTCTCTTAATTCTAAGCAACATTTTTAAATAAGATTGTTGTTTATTTTCAAAAATAAGGGTACTTTACTCAATGGCCGTTCTTATATTTTCGAACCTCTTCTGTACCTATATGAAAGGAGGATGGAGTGACTTTTATCAATAATAATATTTTCTGATAAATTGATAAGAAAAGGTATTTCATACGTGTCCAAATTTATGACGAAAAGTGTAACTATCTATGTACGATTAATCACTTTAAAAAAAGGACGAATGGAGGAATCCATTACAAGATGGAAAATCTGTAACTTGAAGTACGCTAGCGATACGTTAATTTTTACAGCAGTCAAAGGGGGAACCATTATGAAGTAATTGCAATAAGAGGTTAAAATGCATGGCTTGGAAATAAGCAAATGAAAAACAAAAAGTATGATCACAGATCGCTTATGCGATAATCCAACTAGAAATATAGCTGGTTATGAAGTAGCAGAGAAATTTAAATAATTGTTTCAATGATTAGTACCAAATGAGATTGCTGTCGTTGTACCAAATAAGAATCTGCAATAATCATACAAACTTCTATGGCTATGTTGACATAATTATGATAAAATAGATCAATAACACAAGCAACGAAAATGTTGCTACCAATCACATTCATATTTCGCTATATACGCAGTCAAAACTTGGATCCTTAAGAAGACATCTAAACCAATTAGACCCTCACAGAGAATACATAATACCTATGTTCATAAAATATTTTCGGTCATATTATTAGAAGAGAAGTAGGAATAGAAAGAATACTAATAACGAGAATGATCACCACTAAAAAGTATAGATAGAACCAAAGAACAAAACTTCTTAACAATTGAACTAGCCCAGCAACGAAAATTATGCTACCATATTTATTTTAAAACAAAACAATATCGTATGTATCTGTCAAGTGTAGTATTTGTAGATACAAGCTTTTGTTAGAAACAAAATAAGATTGCTACACTAGGCTATAAACTTAATATTTCTTACTTTAATCGTAAAGGTATTTTTTACATTGTTATAATACGGTTTGTGTTCTTATAGAATATTGTTTTAGTAAAGTACTTTTTCTTGAATAACGGTTTGCCACTTGATATTTATTATTCTTAAGTATTTTCTTGAACAAATAGGTTTCACACAGCTACTTATTAAATAGAAGTTTTCAGTTTAAGTTTAAAGCACAGCAAAGGCTGTGAACAGAAATAGAACTGAACTAATTTATTTATTTGAGGTTTAGCAGAAACTGTTGTAATTAGGCTTCATGCCACACCACATCTGCAGGAATACCACTTTATATTATTGATGTAATATAGAACTCTATGGATGGTACTATAATTTACTATTTCAGGGCATTACTACAATATATTATTATATATTATTGGTTACACTTAAATTTATATGTTATGTAAAAATAAATAATAAATTCTTTGCCATCGTCCTTGATTGTAGGTACTACAGAGACACTAACTAGAGTGAACCATTAAATTTTCGTTATCCAAAAAAAAATGTTAAGAAAAAATCATTATTAGGTTTGCAAGGAAAAGCTACTGCCAATAATCCTTCCACCAAAACTCCGGCTATTGTGTTTTCTTTAATTTCATCCAGCCTCGATCCCCTTGCGATCTTTAAAACTTTTCAATAATACGCGAGCGATGGAAAGTTGTCAAAGGAATAACTATATTATCCACAAATAACTGGGAGTCGGAGAAAGCACTTAAAACTTACCGAAATTCAAAAAGGGTCTTTTTTCATCGTCCTCATTAAAAACGGAATTCCAATAATTCTGAGTGCACGGCTGCTGCCCGTTCACACACGTTTAACAAAACCGCCTAATATAATGAATGAATTGCACTATTGGAGTTCAAAGATGTTCCGAGGGGTGGACAGACAGATGACACTCGAAGCTGTTGGATCTTCCCTTTGTCATGGAAATGTTATTACCAATGACAAATCAACGATATGTTCCGCTTTTGCAAACATTGCTGCACACGAGGATTTCAGGGGGCCGTGTTTGTTCAAAATGCACTCGCGTTAAGTACTTGTATTAATGCTATTTACATATTCCAAATTTTGAGAAGTGAAAATATGATAATTCTAAATTATGTTTCTATTATCTTATAAGGGCGATTATAGTTATTAATGTTTTGTTTATTTTTTTATGAAAGCCAAATTACATTTTTAAGAGAGAGAAAATGTTTTTAGATAAATATGTCAATAGTGATTCGAAAATCACACTGGGTTATAGTGAAACAGTGAATCAAATACTATTATTATATTTTATAGAAATGGTTTATTAATTGCGTCTACAATCTAATCCACGTAGTGTCAGAAGCTAGTACACTGCAAACTGTAATAAAAGTATCAAGTATACCTATAGCAAATTGCTTTATCATTATTTGCATTAATAATAAACAGTTTTTCAAGTAGTAGTAATAGGATTTGATATAGAAAACTGCTTTAGATTATCGAGTTAGGAGAAAAACATTATTAGGTTTTCTAGAAGTGCCGTTAGAACAAGAAATTTACTTAAGGCGATGTTATGGCAATGGTGTAAAGATCTTAAAATAGTTTTCCTTCTTTTATAGCGCACGACTTTGAACGTCGTTATATATTGCTATGAACACATTTTAGTAGTGTTTATATTACGCATAATAATTAATAGTAATTAATAACATAATCAGAAAAACAGTGGAATGTTCAATAAATGTAATAATTTGAATTTCAGAATTGTTAACAAATAGCATAGGCCATGAAAATAATTGAATAATGACGTTTTTGAATAGCTTTATCTTTGCTTAAAACAAAACTAAATCAGAGCAGGCTTGGCAATTCATCTAACAATGTGTAAACTGTAAACAAAACAATTGGGGTAGCTTCTTCGAAAGCTTTGGTTGCTAAAATGCCAAGCTGCCCCAAAAATGAAGTTATTTTATGTGTTAATTAATACCCAACCTAATTAAAAGTACTGTTTAACTGAGTGATTGTGTCCTGGGTAATTTGGGGAAGCTTTGCCTTTCATAGGGCTTCCGCACAGGTAAACTACAAGGCGTCCAAGTCGTACAGTGGAAGCTGGGCGTTTTGGGCTTATTCTACGGAGGTCCAGCCAGCTTTCTACGTTCCTGTATGAGTGAATAAGAGAGCAGCAACCGTGTAACGCAGAGGAGTACGAGACCCCAGCATTGCAAGCGGTTCGACAGGTGTCCGAGAGCATTAGCCGTTCACCAGGTGGGTTCCAGCGCAGATTTGAACCCTACTGACTGCAGGCAAACAACAACGAGTGGTCGAGAGCATCGTGGGAGTTCTAACGAGAGGCAAGTACTTAGTCATATTTGCACCGGAGGAGCCATTAAAAGATCAGATTGGCTTCCTAAAATGGTTCGTTGTGAATATGCTTTCTTAGTGTCTTTTAGCGCTTCACTTCCGATTCGCGGTGTGGGTAGAAGTGTTTTGTTTATGACGCGAAATAATTAAATTTCATTGGTATCGCATAGCAACAGCGTTAATTGCGTGAACACCGAGAAATTAATTTAAAATTGTCAGCTCATTTACATATTCTCGAATGAAGGACACCAGTTTGGTTTACTTTTTTATCTGTTTCCATCAAATGAAAATATAATCCAGTTGTCAAATTCCATTTAGTAATCACAGCAAGTGGTACGTGCTAATTTT
>CALNHX010009590.1:0-48387 GCA_940337035.1 Agriotes lineatus | reverse complement strand
GAAAATATTAACAACGAACGTTTCGAGGGACAATCTGCCCTCGTTATCAACGAATAACAATTAAAACTAACAAGAACTTATCTTTTTTTCACTGGAAGAAAAAACGACCAACCTCCAATGAATTTTCTGACATTGACGTTTGTTGATATCTGTACCTACTTGATCTCATCTTTAAGAATCGATAGCCAACTATTGTCTAAAAATATTGAGAAAGACAACACGCATTTTTCTTCGTTAAGTAAAATGTATGCCGTTTCCTTAATTTTTCGCCTAGTTGACATCGATTCTTTAGACAAGATCTTTGTGTTGTCCCATTGTATTTTATGGTTTTCATCCCAAGCATGTTCTGCCAGCTTAGACTTATTGAATTGATACGTTTTCAACATATTTTTATGTTCTTTAACTCTTACTGCTAAAGGCCTGGATGTTTCACCGATATAATATTTCCCGCATTCACAGGGAATACTATATATACAATTCCTTGAATGCTGTTCTTCGTTGAACGGTTTAGTTTTTGTAAGAACTGACCGTAAAGTATTCATCGTTTTGAATACCGTCCTAACATTGAATCTATTTCCAATTCGTCTAATTTTGTCAGATATGCCTGGAATATATGGTATAGTAAGAGTATTATATTTTTGAGTGTCATTCCTTTGTATGTGTGTGGCATTGCTTCGTGTATTGAAAATGTTCCGAACAAGAGTCTCTGGATAGCCATTATCTTGTAAAACATTAATAATAAATTCTTTCTCTTTTTTGAAAATTGTATCATTAGAGCAAACAAATTTGGCTCTGTCGTAAAGACTTTTTACAACGCCTGTCTTTATGTTTTTGTGATGGTTAGAATTAAAATGTAAGTACCTATTAGTATTGGTTTTCTTACGGTATACTGATGTTTCAAAAGTATTTATTGTGCGTGTGATTAGTGTATCAAGAAAGGGTAACTGATTGTTTTGCTCTGTTTCTAATGTGAATTTGATGGAGGTTTCTTTACTGTTAATATGTTCAAGAAATTTGTCCACCTCATCCATATCATGAGGCCAAATTGCAAAAACATCATCGACATATCTCCACCAAACTACTGGTTTGTTGGTGTACGTGTAGACATGTTATTGTTCAAAGTCTTCCATAAAAATGTTACTAACAATGGGAGATAAAGGTGAACCCATTGCCATCCCAAAATCTTGTTGGTAAAATTCATTGTTTAGTTGAAAGTATGTCGTTTTAATGCATTACATACACGAACAACATTAAACGTTGGTACCATTATGGAACTTTTAACACTATGCATTAAAACGACATACTTTCAACTAAACAATGAATTTTACCAACAAGATTTCGGGATGGCAATGGGTTCACCTTTATCTCCCATTGTTAGTAACATTTTTATGGAAGACTTTGAACAATAACATGTCTACACGTACACCAACAAACCAGTAGTTTGGTGGAGATATGTCGATGATGTTTTTGCAATTTGGCCTCATGATATGGATGAGGTGGACAAATTTCTTGAACATATTAACAGTAAAGAAACCTCCATCAAATTCACATTAGAAACAGAGCAAAACAATCAGTTACCCTTTCTTGATACACTAATCACACGCACAATAAATACTTTTGAAACATCAGTATACCGTAAGAAAACCAATACTAATAGGTACTTACATTTTAATTCTAACCATCACAAAAACATAAAGACAGGCGTTGTAAAAAGTCTTTACGACAGAGCCAAATTTGTTTGCTCTAATGATACAATTTTCAAAAAAGAGAAAGAATTTATTATTAATGTTTTACAAGATAATGGCTATCCAGAGACTCTTGTTCGGAACATTTTCAATACACGAAGCAATGTCACACACATACAAAGGAATGACACTCAAAAATATAATACTCTTACTATACCATATATTCCAGGCATATCTGACAAAATTAGACGAATTGGAAATAGATTCAATGTTAGGACGGTATTCAAAACGATGAATACTTTACGGTCAGTTCTTAAAAAAACTAAACCGTTCAACGAAGAACAACATTCAAGGAATTGTATATATAGTATTCCCTGTGAATGCGGGAAATATTATATCGGTGAAACATCCAGGCCTTTAGCAGTAAGAGTTAAAGAACATAAAAATATGTTGAAAACGTATCAATTCAATAAGTCTAAGCTGGCAGAACATGCTTGGGATGAAAACCATAAAATACAATGGGACAACACAAAGATCTTGTCTAAAGAATCGATGTCAACTAGGCGAAAAATTAAGGAAACGGCATACATTTTACTTAACGAAGAAAAATGCGTGTCGTCTTTCTCAATATTTTTAGACAATAGTTGGCTATCGATTCTTAAAGATGAGATCAAGTAGGTACAGATATCAACAAACGTCAATGTCAGAAAATTCATTGGAGGTTGGTCGTTTTTTCTTCCAGTGAAAAAAAGATAAGTTCTTGTTAGTTTTAATTGTTATTCGTTGATAACGAGGGCAGATTGTCCCTCGAAACGTTCGTTGTTAATATTTTCGTTATTTAATATTTTAATTTGCAGAGTGGCGAAATACCCATATAAGAACATGAATTAATTTTAAAGTACTTGAACTTTAAAATTTCACTTTAAAGTACTAGGACTTTAATGTTCCATTTTTTGTAGCATAAATACGTTTTAAAGTACTTGAACTTTAAAATTTTACTTTAAAGTACTAGAACTTTAATGTTCCATTTTTTGTACCATAAATAATCCGAAAAATGTAATTTTTGACATCAGTATGAAATAAAAATCATTTAAAATACGAGTACATAGTTACAGTCGTGGCCAAAAAAGCTGGGACAATTTTTATGACCTTTTTCAAAATGTGCCGTGGCCAACAAAATCAGGCTATCCGTATTTCCAATATGGGTACCGGCATTTTTCAGATTTGAATAATGACTTTTGATCCAATTTATTAATTAGAATTGCCAGTGTTTTCGCATTTTGAGAATTAGGTCAAAAAAAGTGTCCCGTTCTTTTTAGCCGCGACTGTAAAAGCAATCATAATTTTTAGAAACGGCTAGAACTATATTTTCTTCACAGTAAGCTGATGAGGCTTAGAAGAATTTGCTTATTTCAGAAATTTTGCTTTAGATATGGGGTTTTGCTGTGCAGTAGGATGCAAAAACATATCTGATAATGACGTGTCAATGGAAACTTTCCGAGCAGGCGAGACTTGTGGGCAAAGAAAGTTAATAAGGAAAATTGGTACCCTAATGATGATTCTAGGATTTGTGGTAAGTAATGGTACAAAAACTTAAGGATGATGCTGTACCGACTTTAATTACTACATCGTCTGCTTAGGAGTCTACAGCCGTTGAAAATACTAATTTAAGCTTTATAAACAACTGTCCCAATTTTAAAATCCCGTTAACAGTGGCAAAAATTACGGCTAAATTGCAGAATCCGGGGCACATTCCCCTCCTGTATTTGCTTCCCTTGTAAATTTAGTTATGGTTACTAGAGAAACATGGTTAATAATAATTAATATTAACAATAGGAGGGGAATGTGCCCCAGATTCTGCATTTTCCCCAAAATTAGTAAGTACAGTATGATCGAAAACTTTTATCCTCTAGAGGACTGTGGAATTATTTTGACAAAATATTTTGTTGGCAGTCATGGTAGTAAAAGTCATATTGGCATTTTATATCTGTCAATTTAAGGTTATATCAAGAATGTTATTTTAGCAAATACAAACATTTTTGTTGAATAAATAAAAATGTTAGTAACAAAAACAACTACAGGTGTTCAAAATGATTTCCTGCCTTTCCTATACACAGCACCGCCTGTGTTCAGTATTAAACATCCTGTAAAGGTTAAGTGATTATGTCAAAATTGTATATTATCCATTCACAAAACTCGTGAACTGTCAAAACGCAGTCAAGTTGGTACCTTGTTTAAATTCTGTTTTGGAACTTCTGCTTCCTGATTTTGGCAGCACTGAAATGCTTGAAATTTAAAAACTTGACTTATGTCACTTTCTTGTAAAAAAAATATGTAACATCCCAAATTCTTTAATATTTGTGCATACACTTCAATTGCAATGGAATAGAAACGAAAGAGGGTTTTATTATCCGAAAGGGGAAAAAGGCTATAGTTGATTATTACAAGGAAAAACTAGAAGAAAATAGTTGTGACTGTTGACACATGTAACATAACCTTAACTTTAAATATTACTAGAAATCACTAGATCTGAAGTACATTCCCAAAAAAAAAAACTGTAATATCCCGGTACACTCGGCAAATATTTAAAAAATTTGACATTGACAGTTCATGAGTTCTGTGAATGGATAATAAGTTATACCGGGTGGCCATAAATATCTGATATCACATTACCTTTGGAATCAACACCGCTTTATTAAAGTGATGAATCCAACTAAACTAAATGTCATTACTAAAATTCCTATCTGTCAAAAATTATTACATATTGCAATAAGTATTGAAGTTAGAACAGGAGATTTTTATAATCGAGTCGTAGGCTAAATTGCAGAATCCAGGGCACATTCCCCTCCTCTTATTGCATTTTATTACATTACATAGGTACCAATACTTATCGTAATTGAAATATAATGCTAAACAACATTTATAAGTAGCTAATTCCATGGCTACCGGGATCTCAGATGTTTATGGCCACCCGGTATTATTAAGTGCTTTTACTCATTACTGCCAACATGAATTAAATTTTAACAAAATCCACAGCACTCTAGAGGATAAAAGTTTTCGATCATACGGTATTTCCAAAATAAAATAAATTCACATGTACACTTGGAAGTGGAAATTAAAAACTTAAAAATAGATTTAGAGTGACGTAATAGAAAATACAAAATAGAAATCAACTAATTTGGTAAATAGGGTTTTCAACAAAAATCAAATCTAAGCTATAAAACGAAAATCTACAAACTGCATGAAGTGTAGTAACATAACAGTAACGAATGCGTTAAAATTTAAATTTGTATGTGGCACTATAACGATAACGGATTCCTACTACTATCAGCAAGAACATTGGTTTGTTTCATTATTTAGTCATATATTCACTTATATTATACTAAGCATTTATTTAATTTAAATATTAGAAATTGCCATCACCGCCACTCTCTGCTGAAGTTGGCCATTTTATGTCTTATGTCATAAGTGACATTTCATATTGCCAGCCTGTTTATACACTTATAAAGTGACTATACTTGGGCTCACGGAAATTCTATTCGCAAGTTGACGGACATAGCACACTTCAAGTAACATGGGCAGGATGCTGAAGTTTGAAAGGCAATTTACGCATAAAAGGCACTGAATTGGCATGCATTTACAAGGGCGTCCACTAACTAAGGTAAATCGTATAGATTGGCTACGTTCTGGTAGACTAAATGAGGGTCGTTTATTTCAGCCCCTTTTAGAGTTTTCCTGAGGTCCCTCGCAGCCTTAACTTGGACGCCAGAGCTAGAGCGTGTGTAAAGTCTCTCAGTAGAGGATCTCTACGAATTCAGTTTCATAGGGCTTTGCAGATTGGACGCAGTGCTATCTAACGTCCCCTATGTGGAAGTTTCTTTTGTACAAGTTCACTGAGGAGCTTAGGACTTCACCATTTTGGTTATTTGTTTTCTAGCAACAGTTCTGTTAGAGTTAATTTCCATCTATATATTTTCAATTTCTTTAATTCAGTTGTCTAATAGGACCTGCATTTTTCTTCTGGAGTCAGCAATTAATACCACGTTGTCAGCGTACATCAGACTGCTTATTGATATAGGATTTAGGTTATTAAATCCTATCACGGTATTTAATTCTGTTTTAGTCTTGATTTGTTTTAATCACGGCCTTCTCGATCAGCCGTGCCTGCCGGCTCTCAGCGGCCTGTTCATTTGCGACAAATAGCATTACAAAGTTGTGACTGGGCATATCCAGGGATTGAAGTTCAGAACCACACCAGTGGTTTGAAATTTAGCTTTTATCTGTCAGTTTTGGTTTGTTGACTGGATTACTGTTCTGTGACTGAAATGTTTTAGATTAATTCTGTATATTCTCTAATAAAATTATTTTTTGCATTTAAAAGACTTCTTAATTGAAACTAGCGTATCACCCGCAGCAGAAATATTCTTAATTTTGCATTTTGTGGTTTTAAAAAGAACCATTTTGTGTTTCTATTTTGTTCGCCCCAGATGCATCTATCAAGTTGTATGTCCTTGGGCATGGTGGTCATCCGCTTGATTTCAAAGTTACAGCACTTTCCGACAATGAGGTTTGGCATGCAATGGCGTTACATATATTTTATCTGTCTTGTGTCTTAGCGAAGTTGGTTATTACTGGTTTCAGCAATTTACTTAACAAACTACATATACCTTTGGAATGAATCTTGCAGAAAAAGAAATTTTAAGTGGTTAGAGGATCTAGAAGGAGAACGCTTAATATATTACAAGGATTGCACTCCTGAGGTAAATATTCAAATATATTTAAAACCAGCTGAATTAGTTGGTTTATGAAATAAGTAAAATTTTTACTAGGGTATTTCAAGCCACCACGATCCTGCAGATTTATAAGAGCCCAGTAGGGGATTTGAGCAGAAATTGGTTATATTATATTTAGGCAAGTTTCACACTCTGTTCGTTCTTCTAGTTATAGTTTTTGCAATATTATAACCTGCTAAGAAAGCCACTGAGGCAGACACAATTCCATAATCTAGGTGAGTAGAAAGGTTTTTAATTCTAGAATTAATTCTTTTAGCTGAGCCATCTGCAGTTTAAAAGCTGAGCCAACGCTTCCAAATCCCCGGGTAACTAGCACCACGCGGGTCACTCGAAAAGCTTGCAAATGAACAGGCCAGTGAGAGCCAGCAGGCACGCTGATCGAGAAGTCCATGGTTTTAATATTTTGTCCATTATAATCACGAATAGCAGTGGGCTTAGACTGTCCCCTTATTTAATTCCTCTTTTTATTTCGAACTCTTCTGACCGATGTCCTGCTATTTGTACTTTGCCTTTCACTGTGCTGATCGTGTTTCTAATTATTCGGATAAGTTGTCTTGGCACTTCTAACTCGGCTAGAGCACTCCATAGAGCTTTTCTGTTTACTGTATCCAATGCCGCTCTTAGGTCAATAGGTTATGTACAGTTCTTTCCCTTCTTCTATTGTGTTTTGTATTAAGGTTCTTAAAATGTATATATTTTCGTTCGTTTGTCTTCCTGGTCTAAAAGCTGTTTGCTCCTCCTCTAGCTTGGGTTCTACGTAAGCTCTTAATTTTTCTCCAGAATTCTTGTAAATAGTTTATGAGTAGTTTGGGCTAGGCAGATGGCTCTGTAATTCTCGCATTTCGCTGTTTCTCCTTTTTTATGTATTGGCAAGATTAGATTGGTATCCCAGTCTCTAGGGATTCTTTCCTGTTTCCACACGTCGTTCAATAATTCCCATAGCCATTCCTTTCCTTCGTCTCCCAGCCATTTTATCATTTCTCTCCACTTGCTTTCCCAGATTTTAGATGTTGAATTGCTTCCTGCAGTTCTTCTTTTGTTATTTCTTGTATTTCTATTGCATCTACATTTTTCTCCCATTCTTCCCTTATTGCGTTCCCAAATTTTTCCGCGTAGAACTCCTTCCAGATTTCCATAATTTCCTTTGTTTCCACTTTGAGTTCGTTGTGTTTATTCCTTATGGCTTTTATTTCTTTGCAATTTGAACCTCTTAGTCTTTTTACGGTTAACCAGAATTTCTTTGTATCTACTTTGTAATTGTCATTGATTTCTTCCCCGAATTCTCTCCAGCTTTTCTTTTTCGCTCCTTTAATTGCTCTCTTTACTTTGTTTCTCTTCTCAGTATAATTTTCTCTATCTTCAGTTGTGTTTGATTTAATGTACTTCTTCCATGCTTGTTTCTTATCCTTTACTAGTCCTTTTATTGCTCCATTCCACCATTTTGTTCTCTTTAAATGATTGCTGTGTTTTTTTCTACTGCATATTTCTTGTGCTGCTTTTAAGGTAATTTCCCTGAATATTGTCCATTTAGTCTCTAGGTCCTCTTCTGCCCTTCGTATTTTCTGCTGCTAAATAGGGTGTTAGTCCTTCCTTTTCTGGTACTTCAACAGGTTTTCTGGTATTTTTAGTTCGTATGTTGCTATCCTGCTATAGCTTATTTCTGCTGTTTTGTTTATTCTCGCTCGGAGTTGAGCCACAACCAGTCTGTGATTTGAGCCTATTTCTGCCTCTATCCTTGTTTCTATGTTTTAAATTACCTCATTGAGGCTTCGTGTGTGTACTATGTAGTCTATTAAACTTTTTGCCTTCCGTTCTTCTGCAATGAAAGTGTATTTATCCTCTTCTTTCTGTGTCCACATCATGTTGCCTATTATTAGGCCATTATTTTGGCAGAATTCGATCATTTTTATACCATTCCTATTTAACACTTGTTCTCCTTGATTTCCCATACAGCCCATTCCTCTGTTTTGGTCTCTTCTTACTCTTGCGTTTCAGTCTCCCATTATGATGGATGTTTCTGTTTCCTCTCTTACTTCGTCTAGTACCTCTTGAAGTGTTCTATAGAATTGTGCTACTTCTTCCTCTGATGTACTCTCTACTGGTCCGTAGATTTGTATTATATTGATTACTTGTCCTAATTTCATTGTTATCGTCATAATTCTAGAATTGATTGCTCTATATTTTAATACTTGTTTGTGGATGTCGTTTGTCATTATTATTCCTACTCCTTTATTTGTCCTACTTTCAGCTTTTACTCCTGAGTAGTACATTATATGTTTATTTGTGATCCTAAGGGTCCCCTCTCCTTTTTTCTTCGTTTCGCTTATGCCGAGTATCTAAATTTTATTATTATCCATCTCTTCCATTAATTCCATGTCTTTACCTGTCAAGGTGTTTGTATTCCCAATCCCGAGTCCTATGTTGCTGTCTATTTCCTGTATTGTTCTCCCTTTATCTCAGTTTTCCTGATTTTGCCTGAAATTTATTCTCTCTTGTTCATTCCATTGCCATTCGCTGTTGTTGGTTCTGTCGGGTTTTGGTTTTCTTCTAGGAGGATTTTCCTTCTTCTCCATCCGTGGACCTGCTTCTTTTCATCTTTCTTCGTTGTTGTTTTCTGGTTCTCTAGTTTTTTTCGTTTCCCTCACTACTTTATTGTGTTTCTCTAGGACATTGATCCTCTATTCTTCTTCATTTATTATTAACTTGTCTCTTATGATTGTTACATTAATTCCCTTGTTCCTGGCTTCTCTCATATGTGGTAATAATTGTTTCTTCATTTCCCTGGTCTTTTTATCCAGGTCCTCGCTTACTATTATTTTTGTTCCCTTTAGTCCCTTTACGCTACGTAGAATTTCCAGTTTTGTTGTGAGTCCAACCTTGATTGACCTGCTCTCCCTTCCTTTATGCCTTCTTAGTCTGTTTATGAAGTCTATTTCCCCATCCGCAATTGATGCCTATTTGTTCACTATTCCTACCTTATTTCCTGCTTGCTTTGTTAGCTACATCCCTGATTTACTGTTGTTGCACACTTTTATGGAAATATTTGCACTCAATCTCTTTAATTTGAAATTTATTTGCGGACAGCAGCTTCACCTGTATCACTCGCCCATATTCCAGGACCATTTCTAATATTCAACATGGAAACATTTTAATTGGGTAGGTAGCTACTGTATTTGTTTTTTTTCAATCCATAACACTTTTCACAATGCTTTCCATATTAATGACTGTACGTTGTTGTCAGCCTTGTCAATATGCCCACTGTAGGGGCATCAGGTTTTCCTCTTTAAGGAAGTTTAAGTATTACGATCCTACAGTTGCCTATGCCCGATTGGCGAATCGCATTGAAAACAGTTGCGAGTTACTGAGCTTTGACACCAGATTTTCTGGCCCAGAACAAGTGGCTTGTGTCTCTGAGCCATATCCACTGCTTAGTGTCATATAAATATTAAAAATACTCTTTGAGATATCTACCATTAAAAATCTTTAATACAAAAAGTATTTATTAGATTCTTTTAGTATTTTTTCTTTTCAAATAGATACATCTCGGAGGTTTTTGGTTTTTTGTATGGTAAAGTTTTTCCCTGTCTTATTGTAGTAATGGTGCTTCTGTAGTGCTCATCTGGTTCTGGTATGTTCAGTTCCTGCAATGTTGGTATCCTTGATGTCAAATATTCTGTCCATATCTTTTTCTTTTTTGCTGGATCATTAACTCGATTACCATTTGTATCTTTGCACAAATTACTTGTTGGCTTGAAGCCTTCTTTTGGATTGAATAATCTTTGCCTTTTAGATTTTCTTATCTCTTAATTTCTAACACTTACGAAATAGTCTGCAAATTAATTGAAAACACGAAGCCTTGAATGCGGCAATTAAAGGGAATTATTCAATGTACCGTTATGGCCAACTCAAAGTGCACGGCAAATTCTTAGCTTGTAATAGGAGATTTTAATCATAGACGTCAAGTTTTGACATTTACGTTTATCATAAAAACAGATAGAACTGCAAACTCGAAAAATGCCCAGACATTTGCCAGAAGCAGAGAAAATGCGAGCTATCGCAAAACTGGAAGAGAACTGGTCGCTGAGTCGAGTTGCAGCAGATTTGCATGTGAGCAAGAGCTGCATTTTAAAAATCGTTGGCAACAGGGACTTTCATTAAGAAGAACGCCAAGGGTTGGAGTTGGGAGAGTATCCACCATAGAAGAGGATAATGATGTAGTCCCGTTCGTTCGAGAGAATCCCTTTTCAACAGCTGAGCGAACAAGAACTATAACCGACTTCCCTGGATCAATTCGAACGACCCACAGGCGGCTAAGTGATGCCAGTCTAAGTAACCAGGCAGCTGCGAGAAAGGTTTTTTTAACACCAGAGAACAAAGAAAAAAGAGTACAGTTTGCAACCGACTATTTGAATGAAATCGACGACTTTTGGAATACGATTTTTTTCTCAGACGAAAAGGTGTTTCAATCATTTACCAATTGGCAATTAAGGATGTATAGACCTAGAAATTCAAGATTTGAGGAGCAATATGTTCATTCCTTAAGGAGTAGTGGACGAGTCTCTGTAAACGTATGGGTATGTATCAGTGCTCTCGGACCTGGGGCATGCTATAGAGTTAATGATCGACTGAATGCTGAAAATTATAGCAACATTTTGCAAAATGTGATGCTGTCATCTATAAAAGAGGTCTTTCCTAATCAATTTACTTTTCAACAGGCAAGATGTATGTATGTATTGGCGCAGCAACCCTTGTGGATTATGGCCTGCTCTTCTAATGGAGCTTTCGTAATCCTTTCCGTTGTTTCGTACAAGGTGGATTGGTCCTTATACGCGTCGGTTTCCTGGTAGGGTACTACAGATTTGGGTGGGTTCTTGTTTTCTTCACTATATCTTTCCATGCTTTCTTATTCTTGATCTTATTTCGCCAGTCTGTTATGCCCATTTGCCGTATGTCTTTTTCTACTGCATCTCTCCATCGTAGGCATGGTCTTCCTTTCTTTCTGGTAACTCCTGGGTTCCATTCAGTTATTGCCCTTACAGCTCTTGTTCTGTCCTTACGGTAAATATGTCCCATCCAGCTCATTCTTTGTGCTTTCATGTATTTGATAATAGTCTCGTTACCCACAAGTTCATATAGCTCATGGTTCATTCTGGGTCTCCATATACCTTCTGCTTCTTGTATCGGTCCGAATATTATTCTTAATATTTTTCTTTCGCAAATCCTTACTTGCTCTTCTTGCGTTTCTGTGAGAACCCAGGTTTCACATCCATACGTGATGACCGGTCTTATTACGCTTTTGTAAATTCTTATCTTAGAGGCTCTACTTAGTATTTTGTTTTGCAGAAGATATTTGCATGCATGGTAACTTCTATATCCTGATTTAACTCTTGCATTGAGTTCTTCCTTCATGCTGTCCTTGATATCTAGTTGCGCCCCTAGATAGCAGAATGTATTCACTTGTTGGAAGGTGTATTCATTTATGAGTAGCGGTTGGTTCGTAGCATTATGTTTCCATGTTGTCATATATTTTGTTTTGTTTTGGTTAATTATTAATCCTAGTGCTCGTGATTCTTTCTCTAATTTACAAAATGCCTCGATAAGACCTTGTTTTGTTCTACTCGTTATCACTAGATCATCTGCGTAGGCACATATTTGGGTATTTTTTGTACTGACAAGCCCGTTGATGTTTATTCTTCTCATTACAGCTTCAAGTACCAAGTTAAATAATGTAGGTGAAAGCACATCTCCTTGTCTGACCCCTACCCTGATATTGAAACTCTCCGTGTCACCCTCTGTTGTTCTAACTGTTGCCGTTGTGTCTGCGATAGTCATTCTGATAAGGTGTAACAGCTTGGTTGGAATTCCTAGGCTACTTATTTCTGTCAACATTTTATTTCTGTTAATTTTGTCAAAGGCCTGACTGTAATCTATGAAGAGATTATGGATATCAATGTTAAATTCTTTGCTTTTTTCAAATATTTGCCTCATCATGTGTATGCTGTCTATCGTGGATCGGTCCTTTCTAAACCCATTCTGCTGTTCTCCTAAAATTTTCTCTGCATAGTTTGATAGTCTGTTGTGGATTATACTGCTCAATATTTTGTAGACTACGCTTAGTAGTGTTATGCCTCTATAGTTTTTAAGTTCATTTTTATTACCTTTTTTAAATATTGGAATTATTATTCCGTTTTTCCAATCTTTGGGCATTTTTTCTTCATGCCAAATCTTTGTAATTAGATGATGTATCTGTCTTTTGAGCTGGTCTCCACCATATTTTAGCATTTCACCAGTCACCTCGTCAGGGCCTGCTGCTTTTCCATTTTTTAAATTGTTAATTTTTGCACACGTTTCTTCCCATCCAGGTTCCTCTACTTCTTCTGTATCTCTTTCTTCCAGGGTTATTGTTAGTTCGTTTTTGTCATTATCTAGTAAATTTTTAAAGTGGTCTCTCCATTTATTAAGTACCTCGTTTTTTTCTATCAGTAATTTTCCGTTGCTATCGTTGCAGATTGGTATATTTACTTTTCTTCCCTTCGTCTCTATTCTTAGTTCTTCGTGGAATTTTTTCATATTTTTTCTTCTGTTGTAGGTTTCCATTTCTTCAATTTTCTTGTCCATCCATCTTCTTTTCTTTGTTCTAAATAAGTTTGTTGCAATTTGTTTCAGTCGTTGGTGCTGTTCCTCATTTTCTTGCTTTTTGTTTTGCATATATTTTAATCTAGCTGTATTTCTTCTTTCTAATGCTTCTCTGCACTCGTCATCGAACCATTCTTTTTTTAGTTTTGTGTTTCCAGTTACTGTCTTTTGTGCTGCCTGTGTGATATTTTTCTTTAGTATTTTCCATTCCATCTCTATGTCTGTTGCTTGCGTTGTGTTAGCATTATTGTTTTGTAGAGTTTCCCTGTATTTTTGTGCATAATGTTCGTCTGTTAGCTTGCCTACATTCAATTTCTTCACATGTTTTTCTCGGTAATTCTTTGAGACTTTTTCTTTCATTGTTGCCACTACTAAACAGTGGTCTGATTCGCAGTTGGCTCCACGATATGTTCGTACGTCCTGTATGTTTCTTTGTCTTCGTTTTGAAATGAGTATATGGTCAATTTGGCTTATATTTCTCTCTCCTGGAGCTGTCCACGTCATTTTGTGACTTTTCTTGTGTTTAAATTTTGTGCTGCTGATAGTCAAGTTTAAGGCACTGGCTAACTGGACTAGTTTGTTTCCATTGTTATTTGTTGTACTGTGTAGAGTATGTTTCCCAGCTACGTCTTCTATGAGTTTCTCTTTACCAATCTGTGCATTTAGATCTCCCATTATTATTAATGTGTCATTTTTTGGCATTTGATCTGCTATTTCTAGCAGTCGCTCGTAAAATTCTTCCTTCTCCATTTCTGGTGCATTTTCGGTTGGGGCATACCCGTTTATAAGGGAAATGTTTGAAAATTTTCCTTTTACTCTTAGTGCACATAATCTTCCGTTTATTGGTAAAAATCGCAGAACTTTGTTTCTCATTTTTGATGCTACTATAAATCCTGTACCTTGTTGCCCTTGTTTATCTTGTCCACTGTACATGAATGAATAGTTTTCTTTTTTGATTACACCCTGTCCTGCCCATCTACATTCCTGTATAGCGGTAATATCCATTCTGGTTTTTGTTAATTCTTCTGCGATTTCTTTCATTTTTCCGGGTTGTAGCATGGTGCGTACATTCCAGGTGCCTATGCGAATCAGATTTTTGCTTTTATTGCGTTGTTTGTTTATTGTATTTTTTCCATAGTCCATGTTCGTTTGCCGAGTCACAGGTCTTTCTTCTTTCAATTTTTTGTATATTTGTAAGCTTTTTAGTTTGTTTATAATTGATTCTTCTGGTTTGATGATTTTAGTTTGTTGTAATTTTTCCACGCTAAATATTTCTGTTGTACTCAATTTCCTGGTATTTGTATTTTGTGCTAATTCCATTTCTTTTCCTGTAAGTGACGTTGCATTCCATGTCCCTATGATTAACTTTTCCATGTATTCTTTTTCTTTTCCTGTTTGGGAATCTTTCTTGGAGCTCTCCTCTATTTTCTCTCTTTGTCCTATTTCTTCGCGTGTCGTTATCTGTATTTCTGTCCGGCTTCTTGTTTTTGCTAGTTTTTTGACTGTTGTTGCTGTTGGTATCGTTTTATGTTTGTAATCCTCCCTAGGTTCATTTTTGAAGCTTCTTCATCTACTGACGACTTACTTGTCTGTGGAGCTAATAAAGTTTGAGTCCAGTATCTGTTTCTTTTTGGGATTGCTCCTTTGTTAGCTGTTTCTTTTGGGGATCTTTCTGTCTCTTCATCTGTAGATCTTGATCTTTTTTTTTGAGCCTCCTCCTCATTTTTCCTTGCCTTATCTTCTTCTTTTGTCTCTTCTTCCGTGTCTGCCAATTCTTCGTACTTCCATTTCTCGCCGTTAATAATTAACTGATCGTCCACAAAAAATGCTCTGTTTCCTTTCTTTCTGGCATCTATCATATATGGTGTTAGATTTTTCCTTGTTTCCCTTGTTTTTTTATCTAGATCTTCTTTAATCCATATTTCTGTTCCTTTAAGTTTTTTTGCGTTTCTAATTATTTCTACCTTTTTAATTCTAGTTGTCAGTTCTACTCTCACTGGTCTATTTTCACTTGGTTTTTGAATTCCAACCCTCTTTATATTATCTATTTCGTTCTCCACTATTCTTATTCCCATTTTTGTTATTATTTCCATAAACGCATCTCTTAATTTTTCTGCGGTCTCTCTCTCCTCTTCTTGTATACCAAACATCATTATATTCCTTTTCCTTGTTTCTTTCTCTAGCCACTGTATTTTTATTTCCTGTTGCATTATTGTTTCTTTTAATTTTTTGGTTTCTTCTCTTTGTTCTCTGATAATAAAGTTTGTATCATCCATTTTATTCTCCATTTTTATTAATTTATTCATAATATCGGTGAGTGTTAAGTTTCCATCATTTTCTTCCATTTTTGCACAATTTAATTTAAAGCCCGCCCTGTCCTCTAAAGTATACTAAAAATTTAAACAAAATATGTGTATTTTATATCAGTTTTATTTTATCTACCAACACTGCGTAAAAAGCCACAGGCTGGTCGACCCGTCGGACCTTGACTTTTATCTGTGTTTCTGATTCTATTGAAACTTTATTATATTAGGTATTTAAATTGAAAAACTTAACTATTCTTACTTTTAATTTGTTTGCTTCCTCAGTTATTATCCTCGGTGTATCTTTGTACCTTCCTTTATCCCTTTCTCAACACAATACTTTTAAATTCTCTCTACTTTCCTTGAATTATAAAGTTTTTACAGAGCAACTCTGTCACCACACTTTCAATTCAAGCACCACCATCAATCCTCCAACAGGCAAGATCCTTTATCTAATAGACTTGTCCGGGATGCTGTTTCAGCAGCCAAATCGTAAGAGATAGAGAAAAAAGTTATTAAAGTTATATGTTTGGAATGGTCATGTCAGGTCAGGAACCGAAGTTCAGTCACGTGACACTTCCGGTTTTCGAGAAATCATGTGATTTCCGTCCGTCCACGCTGGTCCGTCCGGGACGCTGTTTCAGCAGCCAAACCGTAAGAGATAGAGAAAAAAGTTATGAAAGTTATATGTTTGGAATGGTCATGTCAGGTCAGGAACCGAATTTCAGTCACGTGACACTTCCGGTTTTCGAGAAATCACGTGATTTCCGTTCGTCCGGGACGCTGTTTCAGCAGCCAAACCGTAAGAGATAGAGAAAAAAGTTATGAAAGTTATATGTTTGGAATGGTCATGTCAGGTCAGGAACCGAATTTCAGTCTCTAACACTAATTATTATCTTAATTATCCTAATCCTAACTTTTTAGGTTAGATTCTAGGCAAATTTTATCAAGGCGAATGCGACTGGTAGTTTGCTACCAACAATGACGTCATATACGTACGTAGAGCCCTTTATAATATAATCCGTTCACGATCTTTTTGGGTCAAGTGAGGCTATGACCATCTAGTAATTTTGTTGGCAGAACCTCTGTTGCAACTAAACTCCCTCATGGGAATTGACACTTTTTGTGTTAGGTTAGGTTGTTTTCAGTTTAAGGTTATATTTTCTGAATAGGTACATTGTTGCCGGATATTCTCTAGTCTCCACATCGACTCGCGTTCTTTTAAATTTGGTCTGTCCTTTTTAAATTGGAAGTAGCATCGTTTAATGGAATTTTTTTGTTGTAACAAAATTATTTTGGGCATTTTGACTTTTCCTTTGACAAAAATTAAAATTATTTTTACACATTTGATAAATCATTTATTTTCTTACGAATATTAAAATAATAAATCTGGCAATGTGGTGGCAAGAAAATGTCGAACAGACACTGACAGAAAAAAAATGTTGCATCCGCTATATCATCGAATCAGTTTGTCCAACATGAAAAGAAAAACTCATAACCAACTCTGTCCCAAAAAGGTCGTGAACGGCTTATACAAGCAGACGCATGTCGCAAGAGTTGCATAAAATCCTGCATCACAGTACTTTCGCGTTTACATATTGGTGGACATGATGCAACCAAAACATAACCCTACAATGTCAAACATTTCAGTCGCTGTGGGTTATAATATTATCTATTCTCGCTGTTCTAGCTTCTAACCTCGTGTTTGAGTTGCCAGCTGTCTTCGTTTTCCTGTGTTTTTTGCCTTTTATGCTTTGCATCAAATGTATACACATTAACCTATTTTCATTTTCTGAAAAGTAACTAGTTTTTTGAATTTGCCGCTTTTGTGATGTGACTCAAAATGGCTGACAATGCTCGTATTATAGAGGTGCTTTATACGTACGTGTGGTGAATACGCGTTCTATTTGCAAAACGGTCTTTTTTGTTTTTTTAAATGAGACATTTGTCTCACTGGTTGCTAGTATTACCTAATTAATTAATTGTGTTTATGTTAACGTAATTGAAAATATTATTTTCACAGGATAAGTATCCTGAGTATACAGCAAGGATTGTTCATAGATGGTTTGATGAGAATAACATCAATTTATTACCGTGACCTGCAAGAAGTCCGGACTTGAATCCCATAGAAAATATTTGGGGGTATTTAACTAAAACAATGTATACCAGAGATTTTTCACCGGGTGAATTATGGGAAAGGATAAAAAATGCTTAGGAGGAACTGAGAGAAGGATACAATATGAAAACATTGGTCAACTCGATGCGAACCAGACTGCAACGTGTTGTGGCAGTTGATGGAGCTGCTATAAAACATTGATAGATATTTATTAAATACTTATCATTATATAGTTTGTTTACTTGTGAAACTTTGCTAAAATACAAGTATTACAAAAGTACTACCTACTCTTATATTCACACGCAACACCACTGGAGAAACCCTCATTTAATAAGCCAAAAAATTGCAAAAATGTCCATAGTAACAAAAAACCGAGCACTTTGAGGTGTCCATAACTGTACCTACTTCGGGCTTTTCTGTGGTGTCTGTAATTCAAAACATTGAATTGTTCATTTATCGATGGGGGAACTGCACAGCAACTGTCGTTGTGAATTCCTCTATATAGTTAAAATATGCCTATCAGGAGGTAGTGCCATGTGGTTAAAAAGTCAGAACTCCAAAGGAAATGCTGCCACTTTAGAAAATGGTGGAAATTCCTCGAAGTAATGTAGCACAAATTTACTTCTTAATCAAACAATTACAGAATTTCTGTGCTAAAATACAAAAGAATATATTAAATCTGAGCAATCATGATATCTTTTGTACAACAATCTAATAGTGCAAGATGTCAATCTGTCAAAAGGAAAACTTAGTACTTATAATAGTTTTAATAAATTCTTTATTAGCAGAAGCTAATAATATAACTACAAGGACAGAGGGTTGTATTTATGGCTATAAAATTTAATAATTTTTGCTTACTGAGCAGTTTTTAGACCCTGCTAATGTTGATATAAATAGGGCCAATATTGCAGAAATAGAACGTTTCGAAAAAGTGAAAAAGAAGAGACCCGAGATTTTCCAAAATAATCGAATTATTGGTGGAACGGCCACAACAATTCAAGTTCATCCGTTTATAGTATAAACCAGAAGAAGAGCAACATCTATGCACTTTACTTAAAATACACTTTTAGGTTTCTCTCCAAATGATTGGTGGTTCGCACATGTGTGGAGGTACTTTAGTGCATGTGTTGTGGGTGCTAAGTGCTTCACATTGTATTACCATTGGAGCGTGAGAATTAAAAAAAAAACTGTTATAAGTAATCTGATCTAAATTATTTAATAGGGATTCCACTCTACGAGATCCTAGTGACTATGTAATTGTAGCAGGTTTATCGGATGTTACAAGAGTAATGGATTATGGTCAAAGTCGTGAAATCCATGCCTTTATCAAACATCCAAGATTTACTAAGCCCCTTCTTTTTAACGACATTGGCTTAATTAAGGTAAAATTTTAGCTACCGCTAGTTTTGGAAATTAATGTTCTTTATTCAGCTTAAAAACCCACTGAACCTTGATAAAACAGTTCAATTAGTTAATTTGCCAGCATTTTATGCAGGACACTGGGATCTTTCAAAGAGATATGATCACTGTACTGCTTTAGGCTGGGGGACTCAAAGACCCAGACTGGGTATACCGTACAATCAACTAACTGAACAAGGTGAAAAATAATACCATGCTATAAACTTACCTCATACAATAGATGTTTGTCTTAGAAAAGCTCGATATTGAAGACGATACAATTTCCCCTATATTGAACGAAGTGGATCTGCCAGTAATCTCCATCAAATATTGCAAAGATCGTATCAATAATGAATATATAACATACAGACACGTTTGCACCATGTATGCTCCTGGCGGTAAAGATGCTTGTGAAGTATAAGTCCTGGCATAAACAGTGAACCAATTTATGAGCTAAAATTCTCAGGGCGACTCTGGAGGTCCTCTGATGTGTGGAGATCAGCAGCATGGGATTACATCATGGGGCCATGGCTGTGCGCTACCTGGTACACCCGGTGTATTCACCAGGGTTGAAACATTTACTGGTTGGATCAATAATGTTATTAATCATAGTAGAAATTACGACCCCTACAATTCAGCTAATAAAATAGTGCACTCTAGTTTAAACATTTTCGTGAGCATGTTTGTATTAATAAACAAGCTACTGTGATACTGTTTTCTTCTTGTGTCCTTTATATAACACGCCAACGATTAAATTAAATAAAAAATTATGAAAGTATGAAAGTAATGGAACATTTTGGTACGTTATAGTATTTACAGTATCTCTAGTATTTCACATACACAAACTTTGACTAAAGATATGATTAATTTAAAGTGAGTTCACTCAGTTAGGTTAATTAGCAAAGAATGTTGATCTTGTGGGCGATTCCAATTTTTCTTGATCAAATTTGATACTGCTATTAAACGCTAACGGCTTTTGTGTATCACTAGTAAACACACTGGTGAAAATTACATTAGTTTTTTATATAATCGATGCACATATTAAATGCTTCGTACAACTTTTTCAAATATTTACTAAAAAAGTTCATTGGTGGGAAATACACAATAAAACTGAATTTGGTTAATAATTTATTAAATAGGTACTTCTACTTACAGTAACTTTATGCATTTCTAACACTTAACAAACTACAGGCCATATTTACCAGTCTTCTTAACAAAAAAACTTGGCAAACTTAGGTGTAAGTCGTATTAAAACAGCAATGTGTGAAAAAACGTTACCAATAATGGCACCTAAACAGCAAGGTATAGGCCACACTTGCCACGGCCTATCCCAATCTAATGGAATGACAATAGCACCTAACCATGCTCCAAATAGAGTTAAACATATATTGCGTTTAACTGTCTCCACCACTAAATCACCCTGATATGTCGTTAAGCCAGTTAACAACAAAACCGTAACGTCTGCACCTAATGTTAAACAGGAAGGGACTGCTGTTAAAGATGTGAGTAACAGTGAAAACATCAAAGTTTGCTCTTGTCCCGAGAAAAATGGCGCTCCAAACAATACAGCAAAGAGATAATATATTACAGTTGTTGCTAATATGACTACCAGGCTTTTTAACTTATTTCTAAAGTGATACTTCTTAATCTTGCTTGGCTTTTCTCGAACACTACTGGGGTCTTGGTTAAGGTATGATAAGCAAGGTTTAAGACATTCTGCAAGCACCAAGCTTCCGATAAATGGCAAATAAGTGTGCCGGCTAATGTCATACAAATGCCGATAATAAAATAATACAAATACTAATAAGGGTGTATAAATACATGTAAATAAACTATTCACGGTAATCACTCGCACAGTGGAACTGTCAGCTATGGGTGGAGCCATTGTATGCTGTATGATTGTACACTAGAATAAACGCCTTTCTTTGATAACAGTAAGTACTTAAAGGGCTACAAATGTTTCAACATTACTTCAGAAATGCTCGCATTGTGGATACTGAAATACACACAATTAGTAATATTTTTAGGTTATGTTAACCGCTAGGTTTGTGTTTACCATTTCATAGCAATGATAATAAAACATTATAAAATGCATCGTGAATAATACAGAGAATATTCATAATTTTTGTACTTTACTATTCAATTTTATTTTTAATGAATTTTTCTAGGAATAATTAAAATCCTTAACTTGTAAAACTGGCAACATTCTGAGACAAAGCGCACATTTTCTTTGGTAGCAATTTAGATACCCCTTTGGCAGTGTTGCCAGATGCTCAGTTATAAATTATGGTAGCAGTAACATAAATTTTATGGTAGTTGGAAAGAAATTATGGTACAGGCAAGCTTTATTTTCAGGAAGTATTTTTACTTCCTTTTACTATAAAGGAAGTATTGTATTCACCCCAAAAATTCGAAATTGAATTTTCAACGGATCTTCACGTTTTCGAGTCCCCTGATCCCAAAAAACATTTTTTTTTTCATTGGTCTGTCTGTCTGTCTCAAAAACGAAAAGAGGTATGGCGTTGAAACTTCATATATAAGTTTTGTGTACTATGTAGATGAGACAGCAAGCTTTTGAAGAAAATCGCATAACCGGAAGTAGGTGTTTACTCTTGTGATTTTTCAGTTTTTTTCGATTTTTTCAAAAACGGCTCTAACGATTTTTTTTAAACTTTACATTTTTCTTACATTTTTAATGTGTATTGATGTGAGATAGGTGATTTTCCAGTTGAATACTTCTAAAGTGGGTTTCTTTTGTTTTTTTTTCTATTTTTTTTATTAACTCCTATTTTAAATAAAACACCCGGTATATTATTACATTTTTGAATTCACCTTAAAATTCTAGAGAAAATTTGTCTCTTCAACTAACACTCGATTTTGTACCGTTTTTGTAGAATTTGTAATTTTTGAAAATTTTTAACAAATGGTTAAAAATTAAAAATGAAATTTTTGACTAATTATAAGATCACTGTAAAAAGAAGTTGTGTGAGTGTATCACACCAGATTTTTATTATTAGAAATACTATACTTATATCCTTGAAAACAAAATACCCAAAATTAATTCGTTTAATCACTATACACAAAGAAATTAAAGTATAAACATTAATACGTAAATATGCACATATTATTTTTACTTCCTTTTACGATAAAGGAAGTATTGGATTCACCCCAAAAATTCGAAATTGAGTTTTCAACAGATCTTCACGTTTTAGAGTCCCCTGATCCCAAAAAACATATTTTTTTTCATTGGTCTGTGTGTCTGCTGTGTGTCTGTCTGTGTGTCTGTCTGTCTGTCTGTGAACAGAATATCTCAAAAACGAAAAGAGGTATGGCGTTGAAACTTCATATATAAGTTTTGTGTACTATGTAGATGAGACAGCAAGCTTTTGAAGAAAATCGCATAACCGGAAGTAGGTGTTTACTCTTGTGATTTTTCAGTTTTTTTCGATTTTTTCAAAAACGGCTCTAACGATTTTTTTTAAACTTTACATTTTTACTACATTTTTAATGTACATTGACGTGAGATAGGTGATTTTCCAGTTGAAAACTTCTAAAGTGGGTTTCTTTTGTTTTTTTTTCTATTTTTTTTATTAACTCCTATTTTAAATGGAACACCCGGTATATTATTACATTTTTGAATTCTGCTTAAGATTTTAGAGAAAATTTGTCTCTTCAACTAACGCTCTATTTTGTACCGTTTTTGTAGAATTCGTAATTTTTGAAAATTTTTGACAAATGCTTAAAAATTAAAAATTAAATTTTTGATTAATTATAAGATCACTGTAAAAGGAAGTTGTGTGAGTGTATCACACCAGATTTTTATTGAAACAAAAGGGTAGGCAATACCTTAATTTAGCTAAAATAAATGAAACATTAAAATGAAATACGTAAATTACAAATACTAATACACATACATATTAATTAATATCGTAAAACTCAAAATAATACTTCTACAATCTTCTATGCTATTCATGACTTCAGAGCATTCTTAAAAGTGAATAAGAAATTAGTTAACGGCAAGCAAAATGGTTATTTTATTTTTTGAATAATATATTTTAAGTCATCATTTTTAAGTATTTCTTTAGATTAGAGGGTTGATATTCATAACAGCAACCATATTTTTTTATGTCTTCTGATACTAAAACTAAGAAATTTATTGTTTTTAGCAACAGTTTATCTTCAATTTTAGTGTTTATTAAATTTTTCTTAGGAACGCCCTCTCACATGTGGCAGAGATAAAATATCTAATACAAATGTAGACATTTTCCCAATATTTGACACTTTTAACATGTTTTTACTTCCTTTTACAATAAAGGAAGTATTGGATTCACCCCAAAAATTCTAAATTGAGTTTTCAACAGTTTTTTTCACGGTTTAGAGTCCCCTGAACCCAAAAAACATTTTTTTTTCATTGGTCTGTGTGTGTGTCTGTCCGTGTGTCTGTGTGTGTGTCTGCTGTGTGTGTGTCTGTGAACAGAATATCTCAAAAACGAAAAGAGGTATGGCGTTGAAACTTCGTATATAAGTTTTGTGTACTATGAAGATGCGACAGCAAGCTTTTGAAGAAAATCCCATAACCGGAAGTAGGTGTTTACTCTTGTGATTTTTCAGTTTTTTAGATTTTTTCAAAAACGGCTCTAACGATTTTTTTAAACTTCTCATTTTTATTACATTTTTAATGTGTATTGATGTGAGATAGGTGATTTTCCAGTTGAATATTTCTAAAATGGGTTTCATTTGTTTTTTTTTTTTCTATTTTTTAAAACTCCAATTTTAATGGAACGCCCGGTATATTATTACATTTTTGAATTCAGCTTAAAATTATAGAGACAATTTGTTTCTTCACCTAACGCTCTATTTTGCACCGTTTTTGTAGAATTTGTAATATTTTAAAATTTTTGACAAATGGTTACAAATTTAAAATCAAATTTTTGACCAATTAGAAGATCACTGTAAAAGGAAGTTGTGTGCGTGTATCACACCAGATTTTTTGAAATTGGAAATGCCTGTACCTAGTTATTTCTTTGTTGTTACATGCAGGATATACATACCACTTTTTTCATATTGGCAGAAGATTTTAACCAATTATTGAATTTTAGAATACGTTCCAGTCCAGGCAATATTTTGAACAATTTGTCTATGCTTTTCTTGCCGGCTGCCTGAACTGCATTTTTTCTTTTCGGTATCATATTCTGATTTAATCACTAGCGACCTCCATTCTCACACTCAATTACTGGACACCACACTATCATACCTGTATAATAATGCAGAACACTACATGCCGTGTTAAACGGGCAAAAGTAACATGGTTGCATTCGACCGTTACTATTTTCGGGTTTTTGTAAACAAACTTTCCATTACTTTTAATAGCTATACGATCACAGAAAACAATTACTTATTATGCCTATTTGTTGTGTTTTTTAAAACTACAAACACAAGTACATTCCATTTAATGATAAGGAGGGTTTATTGTTGTTTTGCTGAATGAGCCCAAACGCTGCGTTTAACGCACCCTTAGAAATCGATTTTCCAAGGTCACCGCCCGCCAAAAGTTCGGGTGGCATTCGTGCCAAGAAGATCTGCACGCATCTCACACTAACGCGCGAAATGTTAAATGCGGCATGCGCCGCGGGTTACAGCTAGTATTTTAATATAACACAAAATTCAAACTATAATAAACACAATATTCCGTTTAGCCATGAACACCACGTCCTACATACAGTGGTACTTATACTGCGAGCTGAATTTAGAATAAACTAAATCCGGAAAAGCACAACCCAAAACACAAAACTAAACATCCAGCATTTAGTAATAAAAACGATAACAAAACGACTTCAAGCGATTTCATATTCCGAACCATCATGAAATAATACCTAATACCACGCATGACCTTAACTCTACCTACTATTTTAGGAGAACCCCCAAATCATATGTCTGTACTTGTTATTCAGCAAACGAATGATCACACATAATTTCACCTTTGGAGGTGGAGATTAACGTCTTGCTATAATTTTTACATTTTATTTTTTTATTTTTTGGGAAATAATGGTATCATATGGTATGAAACTGTAAATTATGGTATATTTTAGATAAATTATTTTTGATGGTATCCAGCTTGAAATTATGGTATAAATACCATAATTATGGTATGTCTGGCAACACTGCCCTTTGGTAATAAAAAAGTTAGCAACAGCGTTGCCAGAGGCTCAGTTATAAATTATGGTAGCACAAGCATCATTTTATGGTATTTGGAAACAAATTATGGTATAGTCAAGCTCTACTTGTCTGGTTTGCTGTAGGTTGTTGATGTTGCTAGAGTAGATTGTTGGTCTCTGTTATGCTGATTAGCAATTACACCCGCTATCAAGGGCAAGTAAACAAGATTGTGGATACAAAATTAAATAAAAAAATTTCATGTATTTAGTGAATCGAAGCTGTGAAAAAAACAGCTGCGCTGTAGTCTACATATTAAAATAAGAACACACTCTTACAACTATTTGTTTTTACAAGTTCTTTATACAAATACTGTAATTTATTTGTACCCAAGTCTTCTACTTAAACAAATTAAATGGTTTTCTCACATCAGGCATTCTGCTTTTTTTGGGAAATTTGTTCTCTCTTATAATTGCTTTCTTATCTAAAAGGTAGGTATGACAACCTTGTAGGATCTCATCTCAACCGCGCTGGTGGCCTAGTGGTAAGAGTGGCAGACTAGTAATCGCAGCGATCAGCGGTCCCGGGTTCAAACCCCGGGGGAGGCACAAATTTACGTAGAAAAACGTACAATATCAGTCCTCCTCAGGACTAACCAGGAACACCTAAAGACGGGAGTAGATCAAAACTCCCGAAACGTTGTATGGTATACACCCTAGACAGTGGGAAAAGTCCGATAAAACATATCATCATAGACCACTGCCAAAACATGACATTCAGGGAACAATCTCCATCATATGCTACATAAATCATCATATACACCTCCGGATCTCTACTTGTACCTATGTTTATTTATTAGGGATCTCATTTTGTTCAAATTATATCACGAATAAGTCAGGTGATGTGTGGTTACGGATTAAGTAACGGATTAGGCAATCGTTTCTGAAAAATTAATTTTTATTCGCTGCAAGTCCATATTAGATACGGCTATAATTTATGAATACAACTTTTAATGTGTTCATATATTTTTTTATTTTTTCTCATTGTTATACTGTTTTATCAATCTTGCAAGGGGAACGCCAAATATTTATACATTTCCCGAGAATACGTAAAATGTAAACAAGGGATGGAGAACGTTTTTGAAACAATATTAATGCTTGATTTCGGAGGCTTTCATGGCCATTTTCATTAAGTAAAATACGACCTCCGGGATTGGACCGTAGTATTATTGAGGTCGAAGAACTCAACGTTTCGCCCACTTTCGTAAGGGACTTCATCAGGAGGAAAAAGCAAAAAGAGCACGGTAACTCAACGTGTGAAGCACGTCAGAGGTGAAACTCGACTGATTTTTACTTAATATTAATGCTTCCTTACCTACAATTTTTTACAGTGTTTGTTGGTTTAGTGTGTTGAGTGAAAGGACACTCTACACTTCATTTGAAATTTGGAAAAAAGATTGTAGCCCATACCAAGATCGGGTATCTTGCTATTATAGCATAAAACTACAAAATATGGTATATTTTCTCTAAATTATTTCTAATGGTATCAAGCTCGAAGTTATGGTATGCTCAAGAGTAATAGCACAAGTAGTGGATATATTTTTGACAAATATTTTGCCGTTTCCGTGTAAATTATTGCGTTTAAATTTCACGAAACAAAATCATATCAAAAATGCCACGAGCCAAAGGCGAGTGACATCTAAATGTGATTTTGTTGAGTGAAATTTGCAATAATTTCATGAAAATGTCAAAATATATTTTTTTAAATATATCTACTTCGAGTAGTATCTGGGACGACTATTTAACAATATTATTACATAACGATTAACTTTATTGAAAAATAATCCAACGATTAATATAATTATTCTTTCTCCATTAAATTCAGTGAAATACTTCGAAAACAACATTTTAAATTTTCTTATCTTCAGCGGTGTTGTTATAGACTATTAACCAAACTAATTTTAGTATCGTTAAGAGCATCATAATATCTATTACCGCACTTATATAAAAAATACATTGAACCAGAATTTATTGATGAAGATAAAATATTCAACAATTCACGAGACTCGTATGATTGCCGCAAAACTCGGTTCACTACCTCGTTTTTGGCAATCAAACTCGTGTCGTTAAGATGCTCATAATCAAACTTGTATCGTCAATATCTATAACGCAAGCCAAACTTTGTTTGCACAGTTTCTTGGCGTTTAGTTTTACGTAACCTAGCGATATCACTAAGGAGAGAACATCGTTGCTAAGCGATATTAGTTTTTGACTAGGTACAGTCATGCTCACATAAATCTAGTATAAGAAATTTAGATCTAGTTACGCAACTAACTAAAATTGTTTCTTGTACAACTGACTTTTCATTAAGTGCAAAATAAAAGAAATAAAGGCAACTAATATTTTATTGCTTCACCATTTGCGTCAATTACAGCCCTTAATCTTCTCGGCAAAACAAATATGTTTGCACTAGATTTGTGTGAGCATGACTGCCCATTGTTTTGTGAATATTTTGCATGGTGTCTGGTGTCCACTATTTAATGATATACTGCTGTTATTGGTTGAAAAACTTTGGTGTGATACACGCACACAACTTCCTTTTACAGTATTCTTCTTAGTCAAAAATTTGTTTTGTAATTTTTAAGCATTTGACAAGCCTGTAAATCTATGTCAAATTCGAGGTTAGCAGGTTAGGTTTTGCATCAGTTGTAATACAAATCTAAGCAAAACATAACCTGCTAACCTCGAATTTGACATAGACCTACAGTCTTGCCACTTTCAAGTAACATTTTAGACATAACTCAATCAGTTATGGCTCTGACCTAACGTACAGTGGCTATTTTAATGACAGTGTGGTCAATTTTGGTCTTGCTTCTGATTGGTTGTTTTAAAATCTGCCATTTTGAGTCGTTTCAATGTCCCATTGAATATTTTTAGCAGTGTATGTATAGCTATTTAGTTACAAAAAGTTACTAATGTCAAAATGTGTTATTCTATACACGAAAATAAAGTAAGTAATAATGCAAACTAAATTTTAACAAAGCGATAATTTTGACTTTAGTAATATTTTGCTACTAAATGTCACCGACACCGTTAGAAAAATGAACATGCGAAACCTGACACAGTATAACAAATGGAGTGAACGGGGTACAGACGACTCCTGCCGTTTACACAGGTATTTATAGTCATATTTCAGTAATATTTCAGATATTTTCAACTGAAAACCATTATTTTTAGCTTCAGTATCATCGCTTTAAAAGAGTTTTTTGATAAAATTGGAGTTATATGTAGATAAACACCCGTGAAAGTTTTAATTGCGGTTAACTATCTAAAGGAGATCTGCTATCATTATTTTAAGAAAGAATAATTGCTTATAAATACTATACTATACATTTAATATGCCTGTTTATTTACATCAACTGCCACTATTCTTGAAATAAATCGAAATATTGTCACATTTGTCTATGCAGGCTGTAGCACAAACGACTCAAAATGGCCGCACTGTCCTTATAAAGTCATTGTAACCTAACGGACTCAGAAGCGATACTCGCGATGGCGCCGAGTAGCTGATTTCAGCTATGGCGGCCATATTGAAAGAGAGTGGATCAAAAATAATATGTTGGTGGCACTGTAAGTCTATGTCAAATTCGAATTTAGCAGGTTATGTTTTGCGTCAGTTTTGACACAGACTGACGCAAAACTTAACCTGCTAACCTGGAATATGTTAGTGGCACTGTAAGTCTATGTCAAATATTTTGCGTCAGTCTGTGTCCAAACTTACGCAAAACCTAACCTGATAACCTCGAATTTGACATCGACTTACAGTGCCACCAACATATTATTCTTGATTTACCCTCTTTCAATATGGCTAGCTGAAATCGGCTACTCGAATATCAAAGACGCCGCCGCGAGTATCGCTTCCGTTAGGTGTTTATTCTGTGCTAATATGGTATATCTGGCAACACTGTTGCATCGTAACGACCAACGACCGTGCGTATGCGTGGTGACGTAATTAGTAAAAAGCGGGTCACGAAAATTCAATAATTCTTGACGTACCTACTCTGTTTGTATTGTTTGAGCTTTTAGATTAAATGTCAAAGTATCATATAAACGAGCGCTTTTCATAACTACGTAAAAATACGCGAAACTGACCAAAATTCAGATGATTACAAGATAAAAGTGCATTATAGTCCATAATACACGATGAAGTTAACAATAGGTCGCTATAGTGCAATATTATCTCTTCAAACACTTCTCATTCTTATAGATCTCGGTATAAATACTTTTTCAATACTAGTTAGGAGACATAATGCAGTTATGTTGATATTGTTTATGTAAGTACCTTCTATTTCTCTTAATGTGTATTCCAATTAATACACAATTGTCATTTTTCAGAGTACAAGATGTTTGCTTAGTATTTGCTTTATCCGCTCTTCTTTTAACATTTTTCTCGACCTACGTCTTCCAGGTATTTATATGAAAATGTCTGATATAACTATTTAATAAAACTTACATACAGGCAGGTTTAATTGAACTTCTGTATGAACGATTTCGCCTCACAATAATAATATGCATGATTTATTTCATTTTCACAACGATATTACACATATGGTCATTATCGGTAAGATGGAGAAACCCCCTTGAACACAGTTGGTCTACAGGGCTTCATGTCTTTTATATATTTCAAAGAATCAGTAAGGGTTTATGTCTTTTAGGTACATGAAAAATTAAATGTACTGTTTTCAGTGGCCCCATTCTATTACTATTTCTACAAACGGGCAGCACTGAGAATAAGTGACCCCAGATTTTACGAAGACGTCGAATGGGTTCAACCATCAGGAATGAGTCACTCATGCAAATAAATTCAGCACATTTCAACAGAAGAGATTACATATCTTATTTGTAGTATCACGACTTTGAAATTTAATGAAATAATTGTTGAATTATTGTAATTACTTTGTCAACATTTAAACAGTATTATATTTTGTTGATCATGTGTATAGCTTATAAAATTGTTATAAGTGAGACAGTTTAACTACAACAAAATTAAATGTATCAGAGTTTAAAATAAATTTTGTCGGCAAGCGTAAGGAGTGTCTATAATATATCGTATGAGCAAAAGAAGGGTGCCTTTGGAATGTTGAAGTGATATGTATTATAACACCAGAAAATATGAAGCTGTCATTTGAAATTTTTTACAAAATGTAAATGTTCTGCAGGCTTTGGATATATTTCCCTTGCGTTTATTACGGGAAGTTTTGATCACGGTTGTGATCACATTGCGATATTAGCCACTGTCTATAAAATGTCAGTTACAAGAATTATGTACAATTTTCTAGTATTATAATACACATGACTTTAAAATTCCAAAGACATCTTTGCTGAACTTTCTTTTTGGTCATAAGCATTAGAATTCGAGGTTCGTCATTGAGACTTAGACTAATGCTCAATAATGTTATAAATTTAATTGAACATATGTAGCAGACTTACAATTTTCTAGTTGTGTCTAAAAAACAAATTTTTGATTTTTGTTTTTTATAGGTTGATTATCATGTTAGTACAAAACATGAAGTAAGAAGTAAGGAGACGGATCCCCATGCAGGTTGTTCGCCAAAACCTGCGTTCATATTTGCGGCTCTTTAATAGTACCGTAGTCTACCACTCACAGTGCAAATGTTCTGCGCCATGTTAGTTGGCGGCAGGGTGGGGGTTTGTTTACATCTGGTTTATGTTTTGATTTGCCACAGCGGTTGTATGTCACGATCACGTGCCAGATCGAGGACCTGGCGGGAACACCAGCGCTGCCAGTGGTAGATACTGTACTATTACATACATGGGTCCAGGGTGGTGTAGCTTGAACAAGCGTCGACGTTCGAACAGTAGAGTGAAGCAACACTCTTTCTGGTCAGAACTTGGATGGGAGTTCCACGGTTGCATCTCTCGGCGCCTCGTGATACGACTGTCACGGAAGTAGTTGGTCCCGGCTCTCATAACAACATCATGATAGTCGTTAGTGGGGTTGGAAGTCCCCATAAATGCACAGCGATGCCTATAATTGGCCAAACGGCTGTTGGCTGAGTGCGAAAGAAATAAATTAAAGAGCAGTAAATATCATCGCAGATTCTGTAGCATGGCGATCGGTCTCCTTCCCTCTTTCTCCATGGTACAAAACCATCTTGACATTGTTAGTACACTTTTAAAGGAGAATTCAAATGTGGTTTTAGATTTAGACTTACTAATTTCACCTATGTAGATCCAATGCTTAGATATATTTTGATGCTTATTTTGGTCCTCGATACTGAAAGATAAAAGAGGCTAAAGATAATGAATCAATGAATTTTGTGTAATAGTTAGGCTGACTTAATTACTCAAGCATTGTATTAACATACATTTCAAACCTAGTTTATCCGTTTCTTGTATACAAAATATTGTTTCAGTTTCATTAATGATTATTTAGAGAGGGTGGTTTGATCAGTTTACTAACTCATTATCCCCAGATTTTAAACATGTCACACTAATACTGATTTTTAAACATTTCATTTTTCATTAAGCAACATAGAAAAGGCTCAGCAAATTTAAAAATCGCACCAGCATGGTCAACTGGTTAGTGAAGGTAAGGAGTCCGATCCTAACATTTGACAAATGGCAAGCAAATCATCCAGGCTCTTTAAGAAATGGGTAGCAAAATCACAGTTGTGAAAATCAGAGATCACATTCTTTATGACTTGCTTTCAGCATCATTTTGAATTTTTCGGCAATGGAATCATATGTATCAGGTAAGGTTGCTGCTAATTAGTTAATAGTAATATTGAACCATAGTAACATCCAGAAACCAACCGAGGAACAAAACAAGAAATAGAAGAACATGATACATTGGAGGAGAACTTGTGGCCCTTAAACAAGAAGTCAAATAATAATAATAATAATAATAATAATCCATTTATTGGGTTCTAAATAAGTACAAACATTGTATATATAAATAAAAATAAAACAAAACTCAAAGGGAACACAATCATCTTACTTGTTAAAAACAAGCTGGTGTTCTTCCCTGCTCCCCGAACTTAAAACTAACTACATCTAAATGTCGCAAATGTCGAAGCCGACGCCAGCGGACAGGCACCAGGTTGCCATAACTATTTGAGAAAATTTGAACTGCAGCGATTTTATATTTGTGATGCTTGATAAGAGAGTAGATATTTTTGATGTTGAGATTTAAAAGAAAGAGGTGATAGTATTTTGAATTTGAGAGGTAATTGATTATATTCTTTGTAGATGTTATATGAAAATGAGCGTTTAAAAATTTCATATTTATGTAGTGGAGGTGTAAGCAATCCACGATAACGGACATTCAAATTGTGTACATCAGTTCTGAAGCTCAATCTTTCGAACAGATATCCTGGATATTTGGTGATTATAATTTTGTGAAAAATGCACAATGAATGGTACTTTCTCCTGTTATTCATATTTAGCCAGTTAGCGTATGATAAAGTATGAGAAATATGATCACGTCGTCTAATACCACAAATAAACCTAAGATATGCGTTTTGTACTTTTTGTATTCTATTAATATCCAAATTACCAAGACAAAAACCGTAAACTACATCACAATAGTTGAAGGTCGATAATATGAGGGAATCACAGAGCATTAATTTTAATTTTTTATTTAAAATAGTTTTACCGCTATAAAGGATTTTGAGTTTTGCAAAAGCGCCTTGGATTAATTTGTTTATATGTTCCTTAAATCTTAAATTACTATCTAATATTAGTCCCAAATTTCTGGCAGAATTAATAACAGGAATCAGCACGTCATCCATGTAAATTTTAATTAGATCAAAGGCATTAATTCTAGATTTAACTTTTCCAAAAAGCAGACAAGCAGATTTAGTCACATTTATTTTTAAACAGTGTTTGGAAATATTTAATAGGTTCTGCAGGTCTTCATTTACAGTGCTTATGGCAGTATTAATATCATTGGGTGCAAATGAGTAGTAAATTTGTGTATCATATGCGTACATGTGATACCTGGCACTAAATGTAGCTAGAGAGAAGAAATTGCTTGTATATACGCAGTAAAGTAAGGGACCTAATATAGAGCCTTGGGGTACCCCAGAATTTAGTTCAAGAGCTGAAGACGTGAAACCTTTTTGCTGCCGGTGTTTTAGGTAAGAACTGAACATATTAACTGTATCAAAACTGACACCTACATAATGTAAAATTGCAAGTAAGAGGTCATGGCTTAGTAAGTCAAATGCTTTACTATAATCAATTAATACGAGTACAGTTAAATTATCTTTATCAACGGATTGAAATATGTCATCCGTAATATTAAGTAAAGCAGTTGAGCAACTATAATTTTTTTCTAAAGCCTGATTGATGATTTGGCAATAAATTCGATGATAACAGATAACTGCGAAATTGTGATTCGATTATTTTCTCTAACACTTTAGATAAGGTAGCTAGGATGCTTATAGGTCGAAGATCTTTTAATTCTGATGGCGAGTTGACTTTAGCGATAGGATGTACAATCGTCCACAGAACTAATGTCACCCCGAACGCCAGCTTTGCTATTTCGATAGGCAACACATTTAACGTCACTTGACCGAATGTTTTCTAGAGGGTAGTACACACAAAGCGTGTCACCGGAAAGCAATTAGGCAGAGAGAAAGTAGACATTTTAGAAGCAAATCCTTCCTTTTAATATTTCGGTGGTGAATCACACGGGGTTACAGTTTATTTGTATTAAGCAGATTTTATTTCACTGCTGTTGTTAATATTATTTGTTATTTATAAAATGTAGAAACAAGACGTGAAGTCATTCTGGTTGAATATAAACTTTAACAGATATTGATTAATGAAATTGTTGAAGAGTTTAAAGATTTTCGTTTATTGTTAAACGTTTTAAGTGATTGAGGAATCACCATCGCTACCATCTTCCCGAAGTTTAATTTAAAATTAAATAGTTTTTTCTACCGCTAAAGGCACAACACTGGAAACCTAGATTTGACAAACAAATATTTATCTTGTTTTCACAATTTGAAACGCAATTTAGTAGAAACTTGAAAAATAAGAAATAATTTAAATTGTTCTACTTGAGGAACGTGAAAATTTTTGCGAAACTGAAAGATTAATTAAAAGGTTTTAAAATTTAAACATATACAGTGGAACTTCTATTTACGAAGTCCCCAAATTCAAAAAGAAAATCATTAAAAAGAAATTTCGTAAAACAGAAAATCATTTAAAATAGCCTAATAAATGCAACTTCCGAAACGTCTTGTGATAAACACCCTAGACTGTGGAAAAAGTCCGATAAAACAAATCATAATAGACCACTGCCAAAAATTATATCATTCAGAGAACAACTGCAACTGGTTGTTTTCCAAACAGCATTTTATATATGTGAATGTGAGCAATTTATTCTATATTTTTATCTACTCTAGTGGGGTAACTAACTCATTACGTCACTAATTTGACACTATTTCCGTTAGGTAATATGAAGCTCATTACACCACTCAGTTATGTAATGGCTTCATTACCTTCATAGCGTCAACTTTAGCACTTGTTGCATAAGTAGCTATTATATGTTCCTCACTTGTAAACATCAATTTATCAAGTTACTGTATTCACCTTGAAAATGTCTCTTAACTGGCTAGCCTGTAAAATTTTTACTGGCTAGCCTGTAATTTTTTACAAGCGTGCTCATAGATAAATGATAGCGTGCAAAGCCAGAGTTGTCTTCCTTAGTATGTGTCATATTGATGAATTTAGTTGCTTGTCAGTTTGACATTGTGAATAAATGGTAAATTTATAGTTATTAACAAGTGAGGAACAAATAAAATATTCAACAATACACGCAAGGTAACGGGTTTTACTGGTTCCAGAAGGTGACTGGCTCGCCAGTCATATCCTTCTGTCCGCCAGTAAAAACCCTCTTACCAAGCTAGTAATGTTAAATACTATAAACATGTATTGTAACAATTTCATCATTGCTTTTCATTTTCACTTAGAATAACCTTATTGGTAATTTTCAACCGTTATTGGTAATTTTCAACCGTATCTTTTTTTATATTGTGACAAGTGTTTCATAAAAATCTTTTTAAAATGTCATTTAAAAAAGTAGGCTTTTTTAAATTAATTTCGGTGTGTGGTGCCACTTTTTTCATTCAGTGAAAAAAGTGACATTTTGCTTTTAATTTAGGAATGAACGATTTTAAATAGACGTTTCCTTAGTTACCAGAACTGACCAACGCACTTGACTAAAATGAGGGCAAATAAAATTCTATACAAAATATGCTTGGATTTGAGTATTTAATGAAATTTTTAAAAGATCTTATAGGCAACTCGTGTTAGCGTGCTTATTTTTCACGCGCGTGGATTATTAACCCTCCACACTTGTGAAAAAAAGTTGCACTTCTAACACTTGTGATCTAAATAACTATTATATGGCTGTAAATACAATTGAACGATTTCTAACACTCTCTATAAAAAGTATATTTCGATTTAAATAAATTTCGATGACAACCATGGCATCAAAAGTGGAAAATTTTAAATAAAGTTAAGCGTATCAGGTTTTTTTCAGGACGAAGATTCTGGATAAAACTATGACACTTAAATAATTTAATGTTTTTTGCATCTTTTGGCACTATTGTGTTTAGAAATATTATCAGTATTTGAGATATGACGTCATTAACATTCGTTTAAAATATAAACATTACTATTTTGTAGTGCATTAAGTAAATAATAAAAAAAAAACAGTTCCATAAGGTTAACTTTTATCGCACAAGTCCATGTTATATATATCCAATTTAAAAACAACACTTCTAAGAGGTTCTATAAGTTTTTAGGTTACCTACTCTAGTAATTTTTATTTTTTGTTGATTTTTACTTCCTTGCACAATAAAGGAAGTATTTGATCTACACCAAAAATTCGAAATTGAGTTTTCAACAGATCTTCACGTTTAGAGTCCCCTGAACCCAAAAAACATGTTTTGTTCATTGGTCTGTCAGTGAACAGAATATCTCAAAAACGAAAAGAGGTATGGCGTTGAAACATCATATATAAGTTTTGTGTACTATCTAGACGCGACGGAAAGCTTTTGAAGAAAATCTCATAACTGGAAGTATGGTGTTTACTTTTTCAAAACGGCCCCAAAGGTTTTTTTCGAAACTTTACATTTTTAATGTGTATTGACGTGAGATAGTTGATTTTCCAGTTGAATACCTCTAAAATGGGTTTCATTTGTTTGTTTTTTTCTTTTTACTAACTCCTATTTTAAATAGAACACCCGGTATATTATTATATTTTTGAATTCTGCTTACAATTTTAGAGAAAATTTGTCTCTTGAACTAACGCTCTATTTTGTACGGTTTCTGTAGAATTCGTACCTAATTTTTGAAAAATGTTGACAAATACAAACTTAAAAATTAAAAATCAATTTTTTGGCTAATTATAAGATCACTGTAAAAGGAAGTTGCGTGCGTGTATCACACCAGATTTTTGAATAACTTTTAAGGTCCTGAATTTCTACATACAGTGGAACTTCTTCTTAAGGAACTTCGGTTTTACGAAGTTCTCTGTTTAACGATTTTTTACAGATATTCCGCCGTTCGAATAATTTACCATATGATTTTTGCTCTATTTTACGAATTAAAATTCCATTTATGGTAAGTAAAATATGCACAAATTTTTTATGAAATTAAATGAAATACATTTTAAGGACTAGTCATGTAATAGTTATTTACTATACAAGTGGGATAAGAGCATCATTAATATACGTGTGCGTAAGTTACAAACGAGTGCGTAGCACGAGTTCTGTAAGCACACAAGTATATTAATGATGCATTATCACACATGCATTGTACAAATTTTTATCTACAACTGCCTAAAATTAAGAAAAGTGCATTAAGAGAAATGTCAGATCTGTCATTTTTAAAAATATTTTAGTGGGCAAATGCCATTACGTCATTCATTTGACACTATTTCAGTTAGGTAATAAAGCGATTACACCACTCAGTTAGGTAATGAAACCATTACATAACTGAGTGGTGTAATGAGCTTCATATTACCTAACGGAAATAGTGTCAAATTAGTGACGTAATGAGTTAGTTACCCCACTAGAGTAGATAAAAATATAGAATAAATTGCTCACATTCACATATATAAAATGCTGTTTGGAAAACAACCAGTTGCAGTTGTTCTCTGAATGATATAATTTTTGGCAGTGGTCTATTATGATTTGTTTTATCGGACTTTTTCCACAGTCTAGGGTGTTTATCACAAAACGTTTCGGAAGTTGCATTTATTAGGTAGGCTATTTTAAATGATTTTCTGTTTTACGAAATTTCCTTTTAATGATTTTCTTCTTGAATTTGGGGACTTCGTAAATAGAAGTTCCACTGTATATGTTTAAATTTTAAAACCTTTTAATTAATCTTTCAGTTTCGCAAAAATTTTCACGTTCCTCAAGTAGAACAATTTATATTATTTCTTATTTTTCAAGTTTCTACTAAATTGTGTTTCAAATTGTGAAAACAAGATAAATATTTGTTTGTCAAATCTAGGTTTCCAGTGTTGTGCCTTTAGTGGTAGAAAAAACTATTTTAATTTTAAATTAAACTTCGGGAAGATGGTAGCGATGGTGATTCCTCAATCACTTAAAACGTTTAACAATAAACGAAAATCTTTAAACTCTTTAACAATTTCATTAATCAATATCTGTTAAAGTTTATATTCAACCAGAATGACTTCATGTCTTGTTTCTACATTTTATAAATAACAAATAATATTAACAACAGCAGTGAAATAAAATCTGCTTAATACAAATAAACTGTAACCCCGTGTGATTCACCACCGAAATATTAAAAGGAAGGATTTGCTTCTAAAATGTCTACTTTCTCTCTGCCTAATTGCTTTCCGGTGACACGCTTTGTGTGTACTACCCTCTAGGAAACATTCGGTCAAGTGACGTTAAATGTGTTGCCTATCGAAATAGCCAAGCTGGTGTTCGGGGTGACATTAGTTCTGTGGACGATTGTACAAGAGCTTGTTTCCAAGGTGATGGAAATGTTGAGGTAGTAATACAACAATTAATGATGTAAGTGATGTAGAAAGATAAATGAGAAATACAGTAGTTTAACATGATTGAATTGATTTGATCATTACCTCGTGAAGTGGTTTTTATTGATGTAACGAGTTTATTGACTTCATCCTCAGTGACACTAGTTAATTAAAAGTTTCATTTACTTTGCCAGAAACGTTGTTTTGATAAAAATGTAAAAGCTCTAAATCTGGAGGATTACCACCGCATGCGGAGTTTACAAAAAATGTGTTAATCTCATTGACATTTTCTAATTGATTAGGAATATTTGTATTTTTACTTTTCTTTGTATGAATGTTTAATTTATTTAAGTTTTTCCAGATATCTTTTACGTTGTCATTCGCAGCCGAATACTCCAGATAAGCACGCTTTTCCTGCGAATAGAGGAAGTCACTAGATTTCTGATTGATTTATAGTATTCCCATTTACCTGTAGTTCTTTTTAAATTATAATCATTAAAAGATTTTTTTCTTAATTTGATCATAATTTCTATATTGTCCGTGATCCAGGGTTGCCTAGGTTAGCCAGATTTAATTGTACGCAGTGGTGGGTGTAAATTAAATAACTGTAGAATACCGGTGTTGAAAAATGAAATTTTATCATCAATATTGGGAATATCAAATAAGTTATACCACGGTATAGCCTGTAAATCAGTAACAAATAAATCATTATTAAAAGAAGTGAAATCTCGATAGATATGCAACGTTTGATTTGGTTTTGATTTACTTTCAAAAGCAATGGAAATATATATCGTAAAGTGATCAGATATAGAGAGATCATCTAAAATACCAGAATCTCTGACATCCGCTTCGACACTGAGGAGAATTAGATCGATCATAGATGATGAAGTACTGGTTACGCGTGTTGGCTGATTGATAATCTGTTTTAGACCAGTGGCATCAATAACGTTCATAAACATAACACTGTTGTTCGAAATTATAGATGTATCGATATTGAAGTCACCGACGCAAACTATTTCATCTGCTACAGCCATAATGTTAGATAATGTATCTTCAAATTCATCAACAAACTGTCTATAATCAGTACTTGGAGGTCTGTAAACTACTCCCAAGGTAATACGTTTCTTATTAATTTTTAATTTTATCCATAATTGTTCAAAATAATTTGTATGAGATAACATGATTCGCGTAAAATTAAAATTATCTTTAATATACAAACATACACCACCACCGCGACGTGTACCTTGCCTATCGGCATGAACAACCGTGAAGCCATTGATAGCAATATCAGTATCAGAGACAACATGCGTAAGCCAAGTTTCACTGACAGCAAATACATTAAAGTTAGATGCACAAATATATTCCTTAAACTCAACTAAATAACACAAGTGATCTAGAATTAACATGCTCAAAATTAATATTAGTCTTCTCCATTAACTAAATAAACTAAACAGTATGAATGTTGAATGATTACAATCTATTTAATACCAGCTAAATCTGATTCACCGCAAATGTGCATCACTGGTGCTGTATCAGTTTTTCTCATATAAATTTTAGAGTCACGGACCCAAGCAAATTTATAATCAGAACTGCGTGCCCGGAGACAGGTTTAACAATCTCTTATTGGACGGTGAGAGATGATCTTTGATGTAAACATGGCCTGAGCCATTAGAAAAGCCCAATTCTGATCAGTGGCGGTGCAAGAGCGCCTTGGGCCCCTAAGCAAATATAAAAATGCCCCCCCCCCTTTGCAAAAAGATTTATATACCTAATGAATTGTATATTTATAATTATAGTATACAAAGTAAACGTTTAACAAAAAATAAAATAACCTTCTGTTATAACCAACAGAAGTAGAGTAGTAAATGCCTAACATTTTATAGCTAACATATATAACAAAATATCAATTAAAAATATAAAACTAAATAAAATCTTCAAATTGATATAGGCACAAATAACAAAGAATCTGATGGATAAATATCTACCTAGGTGATACTAGTGAAATAAAATAATATTCAGGTAAAATCCTAAGAACCCACGTCAAAATAGCTAACAAATACTTAGTATTTATTTGTATCATTAATATCTGTAAAACGCCGTAAAAATAAATTGATCAGAAATAAAAAATTTATCTTTCTGGCCTTATTGACAGCAAATTGTTCCACAAGATTTTTATGTCCATCGTAGACGATGCTTTTTGCTCAATTGACAAAACTGAAAGGTCATGTAGCCTATTTTGGCTCTTAGAATTTCTTAAATCACGTTTTATTATTTTCAACGTGCTAAATAATTTTTCTATTGTGGCTAATGTTACAGGTAGAGTCAAGAATAAAACCAATACAGTAATAATATCGCCAAAATCGCTTTCGAGAACATTATATTTCTGTAGGAATAAACATGTCAAATGTGGAACACTCATGCTATCATTTAAATCCTCTTTTAGTAGGGAAATAGCGTTCACAAACTGAATGGTGAGGTTATTATTGAGGACATCAAATTACTTTTTTTGATGCAAATCACTTCGGACCTGTTCAGCTTCTTGCATTCTTAAAACGTTTTTCGGTTCTAAAAATTCAAAAATGTTTGATAGTTTTTCAAAGCTCTCAAATCGAGTCTGATCACTGATGACTGATGACTGCTAACTGAGAGTGGGGACTGGGGTTGCAGTGCTATCAATTTATACCCAAATAAAGTAGAAGATATCGAGCTATTTAATAAGCGAATACAGAACTTTCAGGGCCCCCCAAAAGGCCCTCTAAGGGCCCGGGCCCCTAAGCAACGCTTATTCTCGCTTATGCATATCACCGCCACTGATTCTGATGTTAGTAAAACTTTTTTCTTGGAAAGCACAGCCATAACTTCTGCCTTAACGATAATACTTTTGGAATGTTCAGAATTTTTATTAAACGAAGGAATTCTGTGCATAGCATCCACAGCCATGTAAGGAATAGTATAACCAATGCAGTTTCCAATTTTATGTAAAGTTTCAAATAGGTTCTCGTTGGGAATTTCGGGGATTCCTTGTATTTCAATGTTGTTTTTTCTGGTGTATTGCTCCAGGTCTTCAAGTTTCGCAGTGAGTTCATTATTAACTTTATCTAGTGCCGATGTCTTGACGATTAGAGCGTCTTAAGTTTTAATTTTGGCTTCAAAAGCAGTGAGTTTTTGTTCATAATCGTCTATTTTACCACAGCAGTAATCAATTTATTTCATCATTTCATTTTGACTTGTTTTGATTTGATTAACTGATTTAGTTAGTGAGTTGATAGCAATCATTAAATCCTTCAGAGTATAATTTACATCCGTTGAAGAGCAGCGATTTTTATAATCGATAGAAAGATTATCACTTACAGTTTTTTGGGAACCAATATCGTCGAGTCATTTGCAAGCATCGCACTTGTATTGGGCCATGGCCTTCGAGTCACCGGCTACATTAATGCACTTGAAATGGAAATAACTATCACATGTTTGGCACTTAGTTCCAGAATTAAAACGATTACTTGTAAATGAGTTACCACATTTAGAACATTCATTATCAGGCATGGTTAATTATAGTTTCTTATACAGGGTGTAGAAATGCTTTACGCACCATAGGGATTTCAATGGTAATTATTTCATATGAAAATATTTGTTTCTCTAATTATTTTAGAGCAAACTTGTAAATAGGTTTTTTGTAGAGCAAACAATTCTGCATCCATTTATGCCATCATTTTTCTCATTTTACATCAGAAAATAATGAAATAAACTAGAATTATCATTTTTTCAAAAATCAGTGCAAATTGTGAAGTGGTAGTATGCTGGAAGCAGATTAGGTGCAATAAGTGTCATGGTTGCAGCTATATTTGATAGATGCAAACAAATAAACAGCAAACTAATTTGTTGATGCTTTGAGATGCCTCAATAATTTCAAGGCACCACTGATTTGTCTAAAAAGGCAATTTTATTTCTTTAAATTTTCGGTTTTCCAAAATGTAAAATGACAAATGCTGGCACAAATGGATACAGAATTTTTTTCTCTACAAAAAACGTCCAAACAAGTTGGCTCTAAAATAATTAGAGAAGCAAATATTTTCATATAAAAAAATTACCATTGAAATCCCTATGGTGCGTAAAGCATTTCTACACCCTGTATAGTTATCAGAGAAAATAAATAAACTGGCACGCAGCAAACCAAAACCCGACCGCACGACGACAACGACAGTGCGATAAATGTCTTCCAGGAAACATTTCTACAAACCAGAGAGCTATATGTGGTGTAAAAATAATGTAAACCCAGAACAAAGTCAGGTCAGACTACAAATCATGAGGGAGAAAAAAGCCTGGTGCAAGTAGATAACAAATAAAAGAGAAGGATATAATTAAATTAAACGACCTTTCGTTTAATAAAATAAAAAGGGTTTATTTTACTTAAATTACAATTGCGAGTAATCGCTAGCCTACATGCCAAGACAAAACTGGCGTCAGTTTGTCAGGCATTGCATTAATAGCATTTCCATATCCTAATTGGTAAATACAAACAATTACAACGTTTAAACATTTTACAGACTATGGAAAACTGCAGTTATCTGTTCTATTTGCAAGTTCTTAGTTCAGGATGACAATAACATAACATGTTATTATTTGATAAGTTGATTACTGAGATTGTCTGGCTGACTGATGTAAGTATATGTAGAATCGTGCATAGAACATTACAAAACACAAATTAAAGATATTCAAATGGTAAACCATATAGAAAAGGTCAAATAACAGAATAAAAGGACAGATAAAGGAAGCATCAATGGTGTAACTACAGGTGCATAGCAATAAAACCTTCATAAATGTACTTGAGCTATGGGCATTGCCTCATTGCATATTTTAGAATCACAATTACATCTCTATTAGTCTGTTATGATAAGAAGGGAATTTAAGAGTTTAAGACAGGTATAACAGGTATCACACACATCAAACCATCAGACAAAAATAAATGTAAATAAACCTATTTTATCTATTCTTACTGTTACTGAGGATTCTTCTCATGACCCTATGCAACAGAACATACCTACGACCTCATCTAAGAGCAGAGCAAGAACAAAATGATTCGCAATTTTATTCCAACACTGCCATAGACAAATAGGCAAATATTGATTGACACTGATAGATCATTTCTCATAAATAATGAACTTTTTCAACCTCAAGCGCCTGATAAAATTGATTCTAATAAAAGAAGCTTTCCCTCTTTCTATTACCTATTTAAAATTAAATAAATCTTGCATAGAAACCAGAACATGGCTTCGCTATTCCCAAATTTTAAACGTCTGTTATTGCCCGTTTGTTTCCTAAGGTTAAGGATAAATTATCAGTTGGTTTTAAGGACTAGAGGCATTTACAGCAGGCCATTATTTAAATTAAATTTTAAAAATGACCACATGACTTTTTTTACTGCTTGTAAAAATTAAATTTTTTGAATTTTTCAAAAACAACTTTTTTGACAAAAGTTATAGGTAATTACGTAATATCAAAGAGCATATAATTAGAAGAGGATCAACCTTATAAGTTTCAACGTATAAGTTGCCAAGAAACGTCCCGTCGCGTCGGTTTTTCTACCTGACACCAACTGGCACAACCATAATGTCACCCCAGCACGAAGATAAATTGACCTTCTGAGAAGAAAGTAGTGGTGGGCAAAATCAAAGGAATTTTACAATCGAGATATTCTAATACGAGAGAAGTTGAAGTTGATTTATTGATGTTAAGTATACATAGTATTTACACATGTCAGAACAATATACATATATACAGGATAAAACAGGTAAAATAATGAAAGCTTAAGCGCTATAAAGGCGCAAGGGCGCCAATGCACGTGCAAAATTCTTCGTTGTAAAAAACCTGTTTTAACAAGAACGATTTTATTGTTATTTTAAATTTATTAATTCGCATTATTTGGATGTCCGGAGATAATAAATTAAAAAGTTTGATGCATGGTATAATGGCCCATTTCGGCTTTTATTGAGGCGACAATGCAGATATTATTTTTATGTCGGGTATCAAACCTATGCTTGAATTTGGGATAACCACCGACGTGCTCCCTTGCATATATCAAGCATTCGTATATAAACACGCACGGGAAAGTAAGTATTCTTTTATCTTGAATCCTCCCTGAATCCAAGCCCAGCAATTATTCAAATTGCCCTTTGTTGCAAGCAAAAATTCTGGCACTATCGGCATAGTGTCCCACGCTTTTGAAGAGACAATTTTTACTATGTTTCTTAAAACAAATATGTTTCTTGATAGTTTTCTTGCTAAGTACTCAACGTGTGTTCGCCATGTTAACGCGGGGTCAATATATACACCCCAAAACTTAACTTTTTCTGAATTTTCAAAATCAGAGTTGTTATAAAGACTAAAAATAATTTTTCCGTCTTTGCAGCATTTAGCGTAAGTCTATTTGCAGTGAACCATTCTGAGGCCATCAACTGTGTGTACTCCATCGCCCTGTGCATTTCCGGAAGTGTTTTACTACAATTTGTGACCGTTGTATCGTCCACAAATAATACAAAATTTGCGGAGTACATAATTTGGCAATTCATGTATGTATGTATGTGTTATCTGTAACCTCATTTACCTTGCGGTGTAGACGCTGGTGCTTAATGCGCTGACATCTGGCGGTACAATGCTCAACTTGCCCCGGATTCAGGATACAGAGTTGGAGCGGGCCTTTGGTGCTTACGCAGCAACCATTGTGTGAGGTCTTGGTGATGTGTTGACCTTGTTACTCTATCTCTTAGGTCTGTGGTTCTGAGTAGAGCACAGTTAATTTGGTGCCCAACTGTGAATGGTCTCATCGAGCCCGATTGCAATCGCCAAGATTAGGGGAAAATTCCGACACCCGCGGGATTCGAACCGAGGACTTGCTTAATGCAAGCCTGACGCTTACCCAATTGCGCCACGCTGCTTCTGCTGGCAATTTATTAATATATAATAAAAAAATTATGGGGCCTAAACTGACCCTTGCGGGATTCCATGCCGAACAGAGCGGACGTCGGACGTATTGTTTTTGAATTGAACAAAGTGAACTCTGTCTGTAATAAAAGAGTTTATCAGGCTTATAGTATTCTCGCTAAACGTACATGTGACAATATTTATCCAGGAACAGTTTGAAGGAACTATTTTGTCATTTTTTCAGTGGTATGTTAGGTTTTGCAAAGATCGAAATTAAACTATGCTTGTTCCCTGTTACCTGAAGTAGATGCAAACGAAGTCACAATTGTCTGTTGTTTTGGCTAATTTTTATACTTCTTTAATTGTTCTTGATGCAATGTGGTTTTTACATGTGGAATGATGCATTTTTTTGTCGCACTGAATCTAAAATTTTACTACTTAAATAATTTTAAAGAACTTCATAAACTCTTACCGTCTTAATAAGGTATACACATTACCCTTTTGCTGTGACGCAACAATTTTCTCTCTTTATTTAACTATAAGGAATTGGACGAAACAAAAAATCTGCAGTTTTTAGTCAGGTCCGCTTTAAATATGGCTTGTTTTATAATACTGTCAATGTGATATTTGACCAAAATGGCAGTAAAATAACGCGCAACAACAAACAAGCGAGCACGCCTAAAGTGTTATTATAAGCGTTAGAGACTTCTTCAAAGAGGAGAAACGTGGAATTACATAAGTCAAGAATGTTTTGGTTTGAATAATGTGCTATTGATAGCATCCGTTACATTAAAGGTTTGGTATATGTCAAATTCTTTCTAAAGTCTACTACCTGCGATCTAATTGATCTTTTTGAATTTCAATGCAATATAAGACATACGTTTTAAACGCTATTAATACCTACAAAAAATAAACAAACAACTCAATAATGTTAGTACAAACCACAATAAATATGATAAACTTTCAGAAAACACATTACAATTAATCCAACTAAGGAAAAAACTTAATAAAGAAAGAATAAATGATACATTAAAACAAATTGAATGGTGTGAAATAAATAAAATAACGAGGAAAGCTATACCCGATGACCTTAGGAATTTTGAAGCAAATCTAATAGAAAATATACTCAGTGATTCAGGTTCAACAAAACAATTATACAAGGAGCTAAGTAGCGGAAGAAACTGGATACAGAAATTAAAAAATAGTAACAACGAATCTAAAACTAACAGAAACAAAATACTAAAAATAACGACGAAATTCTATATAAAACTATATACATCTTCACCAAATAGAACTGCACTAGTGCGTAACAAATTCGAAATGCAATTCAACGCTCAAGAAAAAATAAAACAGCAGGTGACGAGACGATATGATACCCAACAAGTTATTAAAAATTGGCATCGAGGACCTACTGGACCCTCTATAAATAATCTTTAATAAAATCCTCCACTCGGCTATAATACCAGACCAATGGACAATATCCAGCATTATACTTATGTAAAAGAAAGGAGACTCTCCACTAATAACAAACTACAGGCCCATAAGCTTGATGTCCACAATCTATAAAGTATTTACCTCGGTAATACAAAATCGAATACATAAACAACTAGAGAAAAAATAACCAATCGAGCAAGCAGGCTTCCGAGCAGGGTATTCCACTGTTGACCATGTCCACGTTCTTAACCAATTAATAGAAAAACATTTAGAATACCAAATTCCATTATACATAGCTCTAATCGATTTTGAAAAAGCTTTTGATAGTATAGAACATACCACAATAATTCATGCTTTACTGTCACAGGAAGTCCCTAACAAATATGTACAACTAATAAAAGAAATTTACAAAAAAGCTAAAGCTTATATAAAAACAGAAGTAAACGGGCCAAAATTTCCATTACAACGAGGTGTCCGACAGAGCGATCCTCTTTCTCCACTACTTTTCAATTAGAGATGTGCTTTAGGAAGCTAAAATGGAACAATGTCGGAATCAATATTTCAGGGAAAAAACTATCCAATCTTAGGTTTGCGGATGACGTTGTACTCTTATCCAATGCCAGCCAAGAACTAGAGAAAATGATAAACCAGCTGAACAATGAATGCAAAAAGGTGGGTCTAAAAATAAATACTCAGAAAACGCATATTTTAACCAACACAGAAAAAAAGACAATCAAATTAGAACAAGAAACTCTGGAATATACAGAAGACGCCACATAGCTAGGACAAATAATCTCTTTTAGCAACAGACAAGGAAAAGAAATTCAAAACCGGATCAAACAAGCTTGGAGAAAATTCTGCTCGCTAAAGAAAATTTGGGACAGAACAAACAACCAAAAATTGAAAGGTAAAACTTTCAATAGATGCGTCATACCAGTTCTATCGTATGGAGCACAGACATGGAGCGCTACTAAAGCCCAATTGAAAACTTTAGAAATAACAGAACACAAAATGTTAAGACGACTTCTGAAAGTGAAGCAAATGGACCGTATAAGAAACTCAGATCTCCGCTCAAGACTAAGTGTAATCAGTATTACGCAACAATGCCGACAATTGAAATGGCAATGGGCGGGGCACGTGAAAATAATGCCAGACAGATGGACAGCAAGAACAACCCAGTGGTATCCAAACCTGAGGAAGATAAGGAAGGGACGCTCGATAACAAGATGGGAAGACGATCTCATACAGCAAGCAGGAAAGAATTGGAGAAAGTTAACAGCCGACAGACCAACCTGGAAGCACTATGGGGAGGCCTTTGCCCACACCAGAAACGATTAGTTGCAATCTCTTAAAGTAAGCATACCTTAATTATATTGCTTATAATATCTTTTTTTCTTTTTAATACCATGTATTAAGAATGATACAATTAGTTTATTTTGTTTTCATGTCTTTATTTTTCTTGTATCTCTATACATGTAACTCAATGGCTAAAATAAATAAAAATAAAAGAAATAAAAAATTTCCGTGAAACAAATTCGTAATGAACATGAAATACATGTATTAAATCAAATGTAATTCAAATATACCTTCAAAATTATTTGTTATAAACGTGAATTCGCTGTAACTATGATCGTTAAAAGCGAGTTCTACTGTATATAATTTTTTGGAGTAAAAATACAATTAAAGTCGGTATATTCTTGGACCCTTTTTGAAACTAACAACGGTTGAGGCATCAATGACATCTTGTGGCAATTTATTCCAGGCATCTACCACTCTATTTGACAGGAAGTATTTTCTTGAATTGGTTTTAAAGCCGTCTTTGTTTAATTTCATTTTGTGGCCACGTAGCTGAGAACATGTGATACAGAAAAACTCATTCGCAGCATGCCATGATCAAA